>VMDR010013609.1:0-24743 GCA_007922815.1 Macrotus californicus | reverse complement strand
AATCTTTCCATTTGCAACAGCAGAAAAGGACCTAGAGGGTCTTATGCTGAGTGAAATAAGTCAGTCAGAGAAAGACAAGTACCATATGACTTCATTTATATGTAGCATCTAAAGAACAATATAAACAAACAAAACAGAAACAGATCCATAGCTAAAAAGAACAGACTGATGGTTGCCAGAGGGGAGGGGATGGGGGAACTGGGTGAAAAAGGTGAAGGAACTGAGAAGCACAGATTGACAGTTACAAAATAGACATAGGCATGTAGAACATAGAGAATATAGTCAATAATATTGTAATAACTATATATGGGTCCAATTGATACTGAAAATGTCAAGGGGAACATTTTGAAAAGTATATGATTACCCAACCTGTGTGCTGCACATCTGAAACTAATATAAAATAATATTGAATGTAAACTGTAATTGAAGAAATTTTTAAAAACCAAAAACAAAAAGACAGAAAATCTTAAAAGCAGCAAGAGGAAAGCAGTTAGTTACTTGCAAGGGAATCCCCACAAGGCTATCAGCTGATTTATCAACAGAAACTTTGCAGGCCAGAAGGGATTAATAGGAAATATTCAAAGTGATGAAAAGCAAGGACCTACAATCACATTTACTCTACACAGCAAAGTTATCATTTAGAATTGAAGGACAGATAAAGAGCTTCTCAGAGAAGAAAAAGATAAAGGAGTTTATCACCACCAAACCAGTATTAAAAGAAATATTAAAGGGTCCTTTTTAAGAAGAAGAAAAAAAGATATAAAATGTGAACAATAAATTAGCAATAAATTTGTATCTATCAGCAATTACTTTAAATGCAAATAATCTAAATGCTCCAATCAAAAGACATATGGAGGCTGAATGGATAACAAAATGAGATCCTTATATACACTGTCTTTAAGAGACTCACTTCAGACAGAAAGACATACACAAGCTGAAAGTAAATGGATGGAAAGATATTTCATGAAAAAGGAAACAAAAATAAAAGATATGGTAGCAATGCTTGTAACAGACAAAATAGACTTTAAAACAAAGGCTATATAACAAGAGACAGAGAAAGACCTAGTAATTCCACTTCTGGGTATTTATTCAAGGAAACCCAAAATACTACATTGAAAAGACATATACATTTATATGTTCATTGCGGCACTATTTACAATAGCCAAGATATGGCAGCAACCCTAGTGTCCATCAGTAGATTAATGGATAAAGAAGAACTGGTGCATGTATACAACGGAATATGACTCAGTCATAAGAAAAAGAATGAAATCTTGCCATCTGCAACAACATGGAGGGACCTAGAGTGTATTGTGCTGAGTGCAATAGTTCAGACAGAGGAAGACAAATGCCATGTGATTTCACTTCTGAAACACAAAAGAAATGTACAAGCAGAACAGAAACAGACTCATAGATACAGAGAAGATTTTGACAGTTGCCACATGGGAGGAGCATTGAGGGGACAGGTGAAAAAGGTGAAGGGATTAAGAAGTACAAATTGGTAGTCACAGAATAGTCTTGGGGATGTAAAGTACAGCATAGAGAATATAGTCTATAATACTGTAATTGTTATGTATGGTGTCAGAGGGGCACTAGATTTATTGGGGTGATCACTTAGTAAGTCATATAATGTCTAATCACTGGATTGTACACGTGAAACTAGTATAATATTGTATGTCAACTGTAATTGAAAAATAAAGTTATAAAGTCAAAAAGAAAAAAATTATAATAAAAAGAAAATAGGGATAGAGAGAATTTTACAGGAACTAAAAAATGAAAAAAAACAGGAGAAAGAAGGGGAAAAAAGAAAGTAGGGCAGAGTGGAGGGTAGAAGGGAGGAAGAGAGGAAAGAAGAGGGAGAGGTGCTGAGCAAACTAGACTGGACTCATATCTAGAAGTAGGGGCAATTAACAAGCAAGTATCTCAACCTCAACGGTACCTTGAGGCTAGAGGAGGAGCAAATTGAATCAAAGGGAAAGAAAAAAAGAAAGACTCTGGAAGCCTCAAATTAAAGTTTCCCCAAGATAAATGGATTAAATGGGACTTGCATTAGTACTTAACCTGCTTCTTGTTCTTCACCTTTAGTCTTCCTCACATTGCAGTTGCAACTTGACTTGTGCAAGCTGAGTTGATTGTGTCTTGTCCAGCTACAGGGATTTAGTTAAGAGAATATCCCAAAGGACCTGAAGGGATGAAGGCTATGGATCTTGAGCTCCTACTCTTTGAAACGGAAATGCAGCTGGAAGTCCCAGGGAGCCTTAGACCCATCGCTGATCTGTAGGGTACCATTTTATCAGAGTTTTTGTCTTCTGGAGACTCTGCAATGAAGATCAAAGCAATAGGGAAGTACTACTTAACATAAAATTTATCAAACAAGGGACTACACTGTGCACACTAATATGTTGACTATCTGAACAGCACATAGAAGCTGTATTAGTTACCAGGAACTTAATGGCTTAATATAACATTTATCATCTGACAATTTTGGTGTGTCAGGATCCTACAAAGGCACATTTTAACTGGGTCATCTGCTTAGCATTCCACAAACTAATTAAGGTGTCTTCTACAGGTCCCAACTGCACTGGAGAGTAGGGGATCCTACAAAGGCATGAACACCAGGAGGCAGTGGGAATTCATGGAGCCACTTTAGAGGCTGTCTGTCACACAAATACACCTTTGCTGCTTCTGAATTTTTTAATTAAAAATAACCACGGATAGATCACTTCCAGCCAAGATGGAGGCATAGGTAGACACTCTGTGCCTCCTGGCACAACCAAAAGAAGGACAACAACAAATTTAAAAACAAAAAACAACCAGAACTGACAGAAAATGGAACTGTACGGAAGTCCAACAACCAAGGAGTTAAAGAGGAAACACTCACCCACTTTCCAGACCAGTAGGAGGGGCAGAGATGGGCAGTGGGGCAGAGAGGACTCGCGGCAAGGTGGTGGCTGGCGGACAGGGGTGGGCAAGGCGGTGGCTGGCGAATCTGGCAAGGCAGTGGATTGCAGACCAGGAGGTCCCACACCCACAAGCAGATAAACTGGAAGGAACAACTGGGGAGCAAGACAGACCCCGCATCCCAGGGTCCCAGCTCAGGGAAATAAAGCCTCAAAGCCTCTGACTGAAAACACCTGTGGGGGCTGAGGCGGTGGCAGCGGGAGAAACTCCCAGCCTCACAGGAGAGCTCATTGGAGGGACCCACAGGGTCCTAGAATGTACACAAGCCCACCCACCGGGGAATCAACACCAGAAAGGCCCAATTTGATTGTGGGAAGTGGGGGAAATGACTGAAAACCAGCAGAGAGCAGAGCAAGCAACATTGTTCCCTCTGGGACCCTCCCCCACAAACAGCATCACAACCCAGTGGTGTGAGTTGCCCCGCCCTGGTGAACACTTAAGGCTCCGCCCCTTACTACGTAACAGGCAGGCCAAGGAAAAAAAAAATAGCCCAAATGAAAGAACAGATCAAAACTCCAGAAAAAAAATACAACTAAGCGACGAAGA
The DNA here is from genome assembly GCA_007922815.1 of Macrotus californicus. Taxonomy (NCBI): domain Eukaryota; kingdom Metazoa; phylum Chordata; class Mammalia; order Chiroptera; family Phyllostomidae; genus Macrotus; species Macrotus californicus. Next base: position 21,239 of record VMDR010013609.1, on the reverse strand, counting down.
GATAGCCAACCTATCAGATGCACAGTTCAAAACACTGATAATCAGGATGCTCACAGAATTGGTTGAATATGGTCACAAGTTAGATGAAAAACTGAATGCTATGCTAAGTGAAATAAAGGAAAATGTACAGGGAACCAACAGTGATGGGAAGGAAACCAGGACTCAAATCAACAGTTTGGATCAGAAGGAAGAAAGAAACATTCAACCAGAACACAATGGAGAAACAAGAATTCGAAAAAACGAGGAGAGGCTTAGGAACCTCCAGGATGTCTTGAAACATTCCAACAACCAAATCACAGGGGTGCCAGAAGGACAAGAGGAAAACCAAGAAATTGAAAACTTATTTGAACAAACAATGAAGGAGAACTTCCCCAATCTGGCAAAAGAAATAGACTTCCAGGGAGTCCAGGAAGCTCAGAGAGTCCCAAAGAAGTTGAAGCCAAGGAGGAACACACCAAGGCACATCATAATTACATTACCTAAGATGAAAGATAAGGAGAGAATCTTAAAATCAGCTAGAGAAAAGGAGACAGTAACCTACAAAGGAGTGCCCATAAGACTGTCGGCTGATTTCTCAAAAGAAACCTTGCAGGCAAGAAGGGGCTGGAAAGAAGTATTCCAAGTCATGAAAGGCAAGGAACTACATCCAAAATTACTCTAGCCAGCAAAGCTATCATTTAGAATGGAAGTGCAGATAAACTGCTTCTCAGATAAGGTCAAATTCAAGGAGTTCATCATCACCAAACCCTTATTATATGAAATGTTAAAGGGACTTATCTAAGAAAAAGAAGATAAAAAATATGAACAGTAAAATGACAACAAACTTACAGTTATTAACAACCAAACCTAAAACAAAAACAAAAACAAACTAAGCAAACAACTAGAACAGGAACAGAATCACAGAAATGGTTATCACATGGAGGGTTATCATCAGGGGAGTGGATGGGGAGAGAGGGGGAAAAGGTACAGGAAGTAAGAAGCATAAATGGTAGGTAGAAGATAGACAAGGGGAAGTTAAGAATAGTATAGGAAATGTAGAAGCCAAAGAACTTATATATATAACCCATGGACATGAACTAAAGGGGGGAATGTGGGTGGGAGGGGTTGTGCAGGGCAGAGAGGAATAAAGGGGGGAAAATGGGACAACTGTAATAGCATAGTCAATAAAATATATTTAAAATAAAAAAATAACCATGAATATAATCCTTAAAAATTATAGTGTGAAATAAATAAATAAAATAAAAAAGTAAGTACATAAAATAAATAAAAAGTGAATAAACAGAAAGTGAAATCTAAACCTGGAGTATACCTAATGTCAAACTTGTGACCTCCTCACCTCAAAGTTGTATGTGTATACCACAGATTAGATCCACCATAAACTCTGTTTCCAACATTTCTGAGGGAATCCCTAGAATGAAGGGTAAGCAAAGGCCTTGGAGTCCAGCAGTTTCTAGTCACATATGGGAGGCAGGAATACGGGTATTATTGTTCTCAGCTCCAGCATCACTGAAGGGAGGTTAATTTTACCACTTGTACTAGTGACTTTTGCAGTTATTCTGGGGACCAAAAGAGACGTTGATTACTCAATAAATGTTGGTTCCTGGCACGACTGTCACCAACATGTTCATGTAAAATGAAAGCGAGGACGGTGAGAGAGAGGAGGAGATGGAGACCCTCGAGGAGGCTGTGTGCCTCCCGGGCCCTCGCCAACCGCCCTATCGTTTAATCCACCAAACAAGACAAAAAACTTCACGAATTTCATAGGAGCAAAGAATGCATTTGATTTTTGCCTTAAATTGCATGCATTTGGCTTATTCCCGATTTGAACTTTTGTCAATCATTTGCACTTTAAATTTTTTTCTGTGATTGTCTATAATCTTTACCCATTTTTTTTTTTTTTTTGAGACGTTCATTGATTTGAATCCGGATATCAGCCTTTGTCTGTCCGATGCATCCAATATTCCCATACCCCTATGGTCATGGATTTCAGCAGTGTACGGTGTGTCGGGGCGGGGAGATAGGGTGGGAGAGTGAGGGAAGATTTACAGTTGCTTTTCAATCCGGTAGTCATCTCCACCGCTTTGCCTAGCATCGCAGCGAATGCCGGGTTTATTTGATAACCGAGCAGTGTTCACTTCCGAAAGCTGGTCTTTGCAAACTTTGTCCGCCAGGGCCGCTAGGTTTTATCAGCAGTCCTGTAGAGCGGCGGCCACCGGGCTTGCTCCCCGGGGTTCGCGCGGCCCAGGCCCGACGCCGCGGCCGCCACCCCCGCCCTCCCCGCAGCGCCTCCCCGCGCGCGTCCGTGCCTGGCCCCCGTCCGCGCCGCTGCGCCGCTCGGAGCTGCCTCCGGTCACCGCGCGCCCGGCGCCGGGAGGGCGCAGGCCGGGAGGGCGGCGAGGAGCGAGGACCGCCCGGCGCTAGGGGCTTCCGCGCGGGCCACCCGGGCCCAGCGCGCGGGGCTGGGAAACTTCTGCGGGCACGAGGCAGGAGCTCTGAGCAAGGCCGGGGAAGGAAAGGTAAGAAGGGGACCACGGGGCCGCGGGAACCGCTGTCTCCCCCGAGCTGTGAGCAGCCTGGCACCTCGCAGCGCTCCGGAGAACTTTGCCGGCGCGGCTTCTGCCCTGGCTCCGCCCCGAGACGGGGACTCTGAGCCGCCGACCCCCGGGAGCGCCTGTGCTTCGCCGCCCCGTGTTCCGCGCCGCCGCCCGGCGCCCGGCCCCACTCAGGCCAAGTGCGAGCCCAGAGTCCGGGCGGCGCCACGCGCAGCTCAGCGGCTGGGGGGCTGGAGCGGTCCTTAGAGGCAAATCCATCACCCCAGATCTTGTTGGCCCTACTCTTGCTCCAGGCGTTTTTGGAGTCCAAAACGAAAAGGCCGGGTTTTCAAGCCAGGAAAGCTGGTCCCAGGGGACCTGACAGTCTTATGTTTCACCTTGGGGAAGTCGTGCAGTGACTCGGAGTTTCCTGTCCCTCATCTGTAATAGGCACGACTAGGGTTGGGGCACACTGATTTGGGGCAAGAGAAAGCTGCCTCATCAAAGGTGACACTGACCTGTTTTCTCTATTTGGGGATCCCCCTGCCAAAATAAGGAAGGGAGGGAGGAAAGAAATTTGGAAATCACTGAAGTACCTCTTCACGAACTCGGTTGCAGAGGTGTAATACGTATTAAAGGTCTGTATTTTAGGAAAAGACTAAAGGCACAAAATCAAAATGCAGTAATAGTGCTATGACAAAAAAGAAATGTTTTAGTCGGGAGATATTTGCAAAAAGTAAAAAGAAATTCTGTATGTAAATAATAAATGGAGTAGAATTAGAAGCCCACTTTTGAACATAATTTAATTTGATTTACTAAACTTTTAGAATGTGACAATCTTCCTTCCCAACTTTTTACTGCAACTCTTGCAGTTAGGTATTTTGAATTTGCAGACTTACACATTGTCATTGAGTTTCATGGCTGCCTTACAAAATTTTTGCTCTCTGTTCATACTGAGGTTCGGTGACTCTTTACTTTTATGTTATTTTTGATACCAGGGACTGTTGCCCATATATACCCCTGGTGTGACAGTACAGTAACTTGGCATTGTTCTTTGTGGCAATAGAAAACCGAACAAGAACTACGTGAAAACAAAATGTAAACAAAACCAAAATTGGACCTCTTTCCACATTTGCAAAATGAGGAGGTCTGGCTGGTCCCAGATGAACTTTCAGTCTCTTTTCTATCCCACGTTCTCTTGGGGTACTACCATTAGCTGAACTCGAGAGTAAGACATTATTCACCCTAAACTTTTATGCATATACACTGGGAGAAATAGTTGAGTTTCTCTCACCTAATCAGCCTCTCAAAAAAGCTGAATCATTGTGTACCCTATGCTTCTAAATGGTGATATTCTATGCTATTAAATAAAAATGTGTCATGGGAAACCAAAACCCCATGCTTCTTACCACAAGACTGACTAATAGAGCTGACACACCGGAGCATTCGTATCCGCTTACTTTGTCATCGTGTGCAGGAAAGATCAAGAACGGTTATGAAGCACATGCTGTCGTATGTGAGCAGAGCAACATGTAAGCAACTTAGCAGTCAGGAAGTTTCCAAACTGCTTGGGAAAATATCTGTGATAGGTTTACAAGCCTGCAAGTTGCAACTGAAATTATTTTTTGTAATTATAGTTGTTGGCCAGCTGGGATTATCACTTATAGAGAGTATATAAGAATTTACAAAAGTATATTGACTCATTAAATAGATTTTTTTATAGGCGAAATGTTTCTTTTGTCTAAGGAAAATGTCTTAAAGTGAAAGGTATAACAAGTATTTTCTAAATGAAATAACCAAAAGTTTCTGACCTAAAGTCGCTGTAGAAATGTTGGATCCTCCTCAAATCCAGAGAATTAGGGGAGTAATTCTTGGAGACCCAAAGTAAGATGTCAGAATAATAACCCCCAGTGAATCTCACACACACTCTGAAACTGGGGAATGCGAGAGTTTACGTTAATGAAAGATAAGTCACTGACCAAGCCTGTGGAAGAATCTTCGTCTCTCTGAGCCTCATTTTGCACTCGGAGCGATGCTGAGAACACGACAATAACTAGGTGGTGGAGTTGCTGTGACTCCCAAGTGGGTGGGTAGGTGGAAAACCCAGTGCCTGGCGTATGGGAAGAGCACAGCCAACCCTAGTTTTCCCTGTCCTCCTGAGGAGGTGTTTGTTCATTGCCTGAACAAAGTGTAAGATAAACTGTTACAGGTTTTACTTTTAATTTAAAAAAACTCTGGCAAAATGTTGATAATCATTGAATCTGTGTAATGGGTATGTGGGGATTTACTATATACTATATTTTCTCTGTTTTTGTATATGTTTAAAATAATTCATCAGAAGTAATTAAGTGTGATTCTGAAAAAACACATTATAAGATACATTTCTAATCTTGCAATTCATTTTAAATTGCCATTTTTTAAATTATTGTATGTAGACTGGAAGGATAAACACAATTATATACAGGGAGTGGTGGGTGGGGAATGGAATTGGAGAACAATCCATGATGATCTTCAATTTTTTTTTGGAATTTTTTATTGTAAAAAAGACCTAAAAATATGAGAATTTTGATGTTTGTGAATTCTGGTTGTTGGGCTCATAGATTCTTATTCTATTCCTTGAAATCTTTGTATTGAAAATGTTTTAATTACTGTAAAGTCACTTTATTGTTTTATAAAATTATAGAGTGCAAATAACACAGATATTATGCACTTAACAAGTCAAAGTAGCACCCTAGCATCCACAAATAGCTGTCCCTAGCACTGAGTGTGGACCTTTCTATGTGTCTTTCTTTGCATACGTACAAATGGGAGACAAATGCATTAATATGCAATGTGCTACTCCAGAGGCATATAAAATATTTTGGGTTTCTTTTTTCTCTTTGATTGAAGTTATATATAACAATCTTGTATGTTGATTTTTAAGACTTTAGACTATAGTTCAAAATGTAGCATTTATTTAAAATAAACACAAAAAAGTGAGTTAATTTTCTAAAAGTAGGTCATTTGGAGGAGAGGGAAATGAAGGTGCCCACCCTTGACTCATATCAAGGAAAGGCTGTTTAATGTATTCTTGAATCCATTTCTCTTAGCATCTTTCATCAGGAACCTCTGGTGAGGTTCTGACATAATAGCAGCTGATCCAAAGTAAACGGCTTCCTGGTAGCCCCTTTAGCCACTTCCAGGACATGGAGAAGTCAGAAGAACTTGAAGCAGAGCATGTGGATTGTTTACGTAAAGCAATCACATGACAAGCTTGAGAAAGAAAGGTTTACTGCTATTTCTTCAAATCAAGAATTGTAGAGCGTTGATGATTCGACAGAGGACCCACCCTTTTATCCCGCTGTTGCTCAAAAAATTGTAGTGTCATAAGAAGACATTTAAATTCATTGAATCTAGATCTGAAGGGCAAGGACACAAGAATGCTGTTGATTTATTCTAGTAAATCCATATTTAGATTGAAACTGCACATGAAGCTGTGTGGTATGGTGGTTTAGGGAGCAGGTACTTGCATCTGCCTGCCTGGCAGCGAATCTGGGCTTTTTCATTTGTGTATCCTTAGGCAACCTACTTAACTTCCCTATACCTCAGTTTCTCTCATCTGTAAAATGGGGACAATAAAACTACCTAGTTCAAAAACTTGTAAGGATTAAATGACACAATATTTTAGGGTTCTTAGAAACATGCCTGGCACATGGTAAGTAAATGCTCAGTAGATGTTAGATGTTGGTAGTAGTAGTAATAGTGGTATAAGGGGATTAAGAACATTCCACTTTGGCTCTGGCTGGTGTAGCTCAATAAATTGAGTGCAGGCTGCAAACCAAAGGGTTGCTGGTTCGATTCCCAGTCAGGGCACATGCCTGGGTTGTAGGCCAGGTCTCCAGTGGGGGCCACATGAGAGGCAACCACACATTGATGTTTCTTTCCCTCTCTTTCTCCCTTCCTTCCCCTCTCTCTAAAAATAAATAAATAAAACCTTAAAAAAAAAGAACATTGCATTTCCCATTGCTCAACTCATCTGAACTTGATAGAGCAAATGCATTCAAGAATTACAGAGCCATTTGTTTTGAGTTTCTGTGGACTGTCTTTTGCATGTTAGTCTCCAGGTGTGTCTGAACTGTCAAGTTTTTGCCCTATACACATGGCTCAATTTTACAAAGAACTGACTAAGCTGAAAGCCCACCAAGGGGACACCGTATTCCAGGAATTTCAGAGATAATAAATTGGTACTGTTTTAAGTGACTAAGTTTGTGGTAACAAACTTTGTAACAAATTACCACAAACTTAGTTATGAATGACATAACTATTCTGGAAGTTGTCCATGTGTCTAAATGCTTAACAGTGTTGGCGCCACCGGACTCCATGAAAGGAAGACCTGTAAAGTGGGACTAGGAACTATAGTGAATATAAATGTACTCGAAGCTCCTAGGGCCTCTCGTGGTGTCTTGTTTTCCAGATACTATTGAAGAACCATTCTCACCTAGTTGTCTTGATCTAAATCTAGCAAGGACTGAGTGTCTTCTCCATACACCAAGTTCATTATAAAATGTAGGTTATTAGATTAATGGAAAGCCTCATGTGTAGTGACTACTCATAATTGTGTGTGTATTCATTTTTTATTACTTTGTAACAAATTACCACAAACTTAGTCACTTAAAACACCAGGTTATTATCTCACAGATTTTGTGGGTCAGGGGTCCAGGCATGGCTAAAGTGGATCTGCTGCTCACGGTCTCACAAGCCTACAGTCCAGGAGTCACCCACACCACACGGTCCTTATTTGGAGTCCAGGGTCCTCTTTCAAGCTTTGAGGTAGTTGTCAAAATTCAGTTCCTTGTGGTTGTAGGGCTGAGGTTCCTGTTACTTTGGTAACTATTGTTTGGGGACTTCTTTTAGTTCACAGAGACTGCTTGCAATTCCTTGCCTTGTGGCCCCCATAGGAGATTCACAATATGGTGTTTGCATTCTCCCAGGTCAGTAGGAATATGTCTAATTTCCAGTCGCTCTCCAGTCCTACAGTGGAGTCTTACATAACTTAACATAATCACAGGAGTGACTATTCCAGCACCATTTGCCATATAATGTTACCTGATCAAGGCAGCATCTGTCCCGCTCACGGGTTCTGCACACTTAAGCAAAGGGTATTACACGGTGTGCGCACCAGTGGGGCAGGAGTCTTGGGGACCATCTTAGACTTCTGCCTACCATAGTCTGATAAAGTGAAAAATCGTGCATGGCTGGAGATAATCAAATGTGACTTTGGCTGAGACGTGAGAATCAGAGCAGTCCAGCACAACCCGTAGGCATGTTCTCTAATTTTCTCAAGTCTCAAAAGGAGCCAGGCTCTCATTGGTATGGGAAGGTCAAAGGCACACTCCAGCCTAGGAGCCATATGATGCATGAATAAACTCATGTGTTATGTGAAAAGAAAGATTGGTGTGGACCTTGTGTGATCCAGAAAGTCACAATCCATCTTCAGTATAAAATTTTGGAGATTATCTGTCAAGGATTTCCAGTGTATTCCATGAGGTATCATCAGAAGATGAAAATGAGAAAGAGAGACCGTGTAATATAATTGCTTGGGAAAGTGGAATTGTAAGGCAAAAAGAAAAAGCAGGACAAAGGCCAAGAGCTATGACGGCATTGGCCGTCTATGGAGGCAGACACCAGATGGTGACATCTGCGCATGCCTTGGATAGCATCTGACTGGGTGTAACAAATGAATTTTGTAGCCAATATCATTTACATTCACATTGGCTTAATCTTACATAATTCCTCCACATTCATATACTTATACATTATACATATGCACTGTTTGCACAGCGTCATGCCAAGTCTTCTCATTTCCTCTCTGTGCTACTTGAAAGATTCTAGACCAACATAGTCCAAGAGAAATATAATGTAAGCCACATATGCAATTTTAACTTTTTTAGTAGGAACATTAAAAATAAGAAGAAATGGACAAAATTAACTTTAGTAATATTTTCCTTAACACAGTATTTCCAAAACATTATCATTTCAACATGAAATCATTATAGAAATTATTCATGACATGTTCTTTATCTTTGTACTAAGTCTTCAAAATCCATCATGCCCACCACACCTCGTTCAGGCCAGCCACATTTCAGGTCCCCCGCAGCCACAGGTGGCTGATGGCCCCCACATTGGACAGCACAACTCTCCAGTTTCCTCAAAGGCTCCTGGTCATGAGTGCTTAATGCTGACTCTCATTTTTCTCTGTACTCACTTTCTAGATAATCTTGCCAACCCCAGTCTTTATTCATTGTTGTCCTGTGTAATAGTGACTGTTAAAAGTCACTTACCTTTTTATCTTCTGCTGTGAATTTTAGACTGAGGGTATCAGATTAAACATGACTAAAGCTGAGCCCCCCTTTCTTCTGATTTCTTTCTGAACTTTGGGATCTCCTACAATTCCAAAAGGTCTTCCACCCTTCTTTGTTCCTCTGTCTGAGTGGAGACACTTTTCTTTTGACTTCTTCCTCACAATCTAACTTTCCTTTCTTTTTAATCCAGCACCCAAACCATTGATTCAGGTAATAGTCTTCTCTCACTTGGGCTTGCTGACTCATTCACCTGCTTGTTCCAAAACTATTCCAAACACCGTTTCCCACCTGATCACCGTTATCCTTACCAGTCAGTGAACATTTACGGAAGACTCACTCTGTTCTAAACAGAGCGGAATACCAAGCATTTACACGGTGGGGCAAAAGGAGGTTTATAGTTGTTTTCGTGGAAAAATAACACAATAACTAATAAATAGTAATACAAGAACTAATAAGTAGTAATACAAGAATAAAGTGTTTCACATACTCACAAATGTAAAACTACTTTTACCCCACCCTGTATATCTATATACATACCAATCAATGAAGCTGATATTTAAAAAATACACATACTATGTTCATGTTTTAGAAAAATATTTATGTACAAATCATAAACAAATTATGATACATAATTATAATAAAATATAATGTACATATAACATACATTATATATTTTGTATATTATATCCATCAATATAACATAATATATAATGGAAGCGTACACAGATAATAAAGGCTACAGAAACTCAGAGCCTAGAAGGTACACTTCAGGCCACCACGTCAAGGAAAGGCTACTGCAAAATGTCCACAGACATTCAGTTTTCTTGGAATAATGAGTGGTTAGGAAGGAAAATGCCTCCTCACCTGAGCAAAACATGGAAGTGAGAATGCACAAGGAGAAAACGTGCCTTTCCAGCCCCTAAAAGTAAGGATTAAAGTCCAGATCCTTTACAGAATGTTCTGATGTCTCTCACCCCTGCCCCCCTTTCCTGTCTTTAGTTCAATGGTCGTTAACCCTGACTGCATATCAAAATCCCTGGTAAGTATGTGGGAAAAAAAACAAAACAAAACAGTGCCTGGGCCCCAAACAGGCCTTAAGTAATTAATTAAACCACCTCTGGAGTTGGCCCCAGGGGTAAACCCGCTGTTAAGAACTGCAGTCTGCATTCCATTCTGCCACTCCGCTCTGTATTTTGACCCACGTTTGGAAGAATCTTCTGTTCCACACACAGTCATGTTATTTTAGGGCTAAAAGGACCTCATATTGTTTTGTCCAACTTTTTCACCTTATCACTGAAGAAACAGCTCTAGAAATAGTAACATCACATATTTAGGGGTACAGGCCAGAACCCTTCTCTTCAGCAGTAATGTGAAATGGACCAAGTACGTAGCAGAATGGTACGCTAACACCGGTACTACAGCCGTGGACAGACAACGAGAGAGCACTGAGTGACTGACCTAGAAAGACAGCCTGGGAGTCAACAGGAGTGGTCAAAGCTGAGGCCCTGCAAACAAGCCGTGATAATCCAGAGACCATTCAAGAACAACATAAAATAATGGCTCTCAAACATCATTGTGCAGAAGAATCAGCTGGGAGCTCATTAGAAACTCATCTTCCTGAGTCCCTTCCCGCCTCAGTAGTGCCAGGGTGGAGCCAGGGAAGGGTCATTTTTAACAAGCCACCCAGGCGATTCTGATGCAGGAAGTCTGAGGGTGCCTGCTGGGAAGCTCTGAAGTCTAACCTAAAGTCTAGAAGATTGTTGGTGGCTTCCAATAACTGGCTTCTTGGCATTTGGAAAGTGAAGACTCAAGGATGGGTTAGTTATAGGTCTACACCTACCAATAATAGGAGGTCAGGACACAAGGTAGGGAAGAATGACAGAGATCACCCCAAAGGAATGAGTAAACTTAGAATGTATTAACTTAAAGATGGACAGCAGCCAAAAGTGATCATTTGTATTTCTGTCTTCAATTGTAGTCCTCTAGGGGAAAGAAATATAGTTTTTAAAACTATATTCTCTGAATAGCTCAGCTCTGTCACATACAAGCAACAACTACAGTTATGGTACTGCTGTTACTTAAAATTTTACCAAGAGTTTTTAGTATGTTTTTTCTCATCTGAATCTTCCAAGATCCTTTAGAGTGGACAGAATAGGTACTAATGCCTCTGTTTCACTGATGAAAAAACATTCCTGAGCAGGGAGGAAATGGAAGCCTACATTTTCTCTAAAACCTGGTACCGTGGAAGCAGAATGAAGTGGTTTAGACTGTGAACTTCAGAGTCAGGCAGACCTGGTTGGAATCTTCATTCCAATATTAACGATGTGAACTGAGACAATTTATCTACCTTCTCTGAGTTTCTATTTTCTCATCTGTAAGGTGGATATAATAGTACCTTCCTCATAGCGTTATTGTGAAGGTTAAGTGAGATAACTTTTTAAATATGTCTGGCACATAGTTGCTGAGCAAGTATAGCTCATTGAAGATAAGTAGAGAAAGCCAACTTCAGGTAAATGACTATTTCACATGTGGAACACATACCAAAGTTAGGACCTGGTTCCAATTAATGAGAAGAATATTGATGGAATTTTGAACTTCTAGGTTGCCTAGCAACCACAACTAACTCAATACTACCAGTTAGCAAAGTTTTTAATCAGGTCAGTAATTCTGCTGTACTTAAGGAGCTCAAGGCTGTAAGAGACAAAAGGATTCCCCTATGAATTTGAAGTTGTGCCAGGCATTTTAAATAAGTGATGTCTCACTTCCTTAGTGTCTTTGTACTGAAGTGTCTTGGATGTCGGGATCTTCCCCACTTCCCTTCCCCTAAGTGACTGAAGATGTTAGTCCATTAAATCGGATTGAGACTAGGAATCCAGAGCCTCTACACCAGTGTATTCAATCAACAGCCATTGGGTGGCAGGGGTTAGAAATACAAAAACGCTTCCCTCTGTCCCTTAAGAATTTCAGATTCTAAGAAAGGAAATTAGTTGAGGTTAAATAATTATAGAGCAAACCATTCCATGAGTGGCTTTCTACACCTTTGTCCCTGGCAGTATTCTAAGCATTATAGATTGAACAGTACAAGTGGATAGAGCAGTTCTGAAATATCCAGTATTAGGATCATTATTTTCCCGGCAAATCAGTCCTGGCAGAATATTCCACTTTGGACTCCCAACACATTAATGTCGGATTGACAGGCTTGAAGGGGAGCCTGGGCTGCTGGAGAGGCACGAGGCTGAGCAGAGTGGGACTTGAGCTTCCACCTGCCGTGGTGACTTACTGCCTCTTCCACCTGAAGCAAGCGGCTTCCCCAATCTTGTGTCCTGCTTTTCTCATTTGTAAGCTGGCACGATGATTCAGATCCTGCCTCCCTCATGACAATAACTGTGATGCAATGAGGTAATAAATGTACAAGTTCCCAACAGATCAATGCCATTTCTGAGCTAACCTTCATCAGTTTGCCACCAAGTTTATAGCTTCCTTTACATTTCTTTATTCCTTTATATAACTACTCAGGGTCTTAAAATTTAAGAAGAAAAGGCGAGGGGGTGGTACTTGGAATTACTGTGTTTATTTGCATTTAAATTTGCCTCCATCATTTGTATGACTGTGTGCTAACTTCTTTTGTAGGGAAGATCGATTTCATTGCTTAATATTTCCATTGTGTCACTTTGGCATTCTAGCGTTTATTTACCCAAAAACATGACTTCAGGCCTACAAGCCTTTCACAGTTGGCTGATGAATCATGTTCAACATTCATCTAGCACAGCTGGCACATACCAAAGGGACACTCATGCTCCTCACCTGCCCCTGTCACTTCCTTCCTCTTCTAATAAAGTGCATCTGTTTTGGTGACTGAATGAAAACACACCAAGTGGAGAAAGGCTGGGTGTGGGGTAATGTAATCAGGGCAGTGAGACAGTGTCGAAGATAGAAGACGGCCTGGTGGCCGCTTACTGAAACAGAAGCCGACTGGGAGAGACCCGAAGCACATTTCATCTCGTAACCATAAAGGGTCACACTCTGAGTATACGTGGCCCAGCATATCCCCCAAGTCAAGATTTTAAGGGGACAAGATATCCATAAGCTCCCTTCTGAACCACCACAGACAGTTTACATGGCCTTTCCCCATTAGGATCATTTTAACGTTTTGTCAAGGATTATACATTTTTAAGGAAGTTCAAACCAAAGTTCAGGGCTCTACTAGCGGTGCTCTTTAACATTGGCGTGAGAGGCTATGTTTGGTATCCTGCGAAAGTGATTGATGGAAAATGCCCTAGTTTTAAAAGTAAAACAGCAGGGAGATTGACGTTTGCAATCTGATATTTCACAGTGCTCAGTACTCATTGTATTTTTAAAAATTTTCTTTGAATATCCAGTAGCATATAATTTTGTGTTTTATTTGAAAGATGAGAAGTTAAACATGTTCAGGGGGCCAGCCTGCCTTGAATCTCATGGTCTTAGAGAGTCGGGAAGAGGCAATAATTCAGGTGATGCAGAATGTTTGAAATGTATTTGAAAGCAAGTTGAGTAAAAACAGTATCGCAGTAAGTTATAGTTCTGTGTTATTACTATTACTATTACTAAGCTTCTTTTAATGATTCCCCTGGTAGCATTCTTAAAGTCACTACTTGCTGAGGAAAGAATCCGTGTCCAGGAAGAAAAACCAGGAACTTCAGCAGCGGCAGCACCTCTCTTTCCGTTTCTGGCTCTGCCGATGATTACACGGTTCCTTTTTTAAACTTCAGCTAAGTCATTTCCACCTCTGTGTGTGCAGTTTTTCCGTGAGACAAAATCTGTGATACCTGATATTTTATTAACAGGTGTTCTGGAAATAATCTGTCTCAAAAATAGCACTAAATATAGCATACAAGTTCAAGGGTTTTGAATGTTAATTATGAGAAAAAAATCAATCTGGTGAATGCTTCACAATGAAACCATTTATTGTTAAGAAAACTGGTGGTAAATGACACACACCCTACAGCTCTTCACCACGGTTAAGTATGTGACTCAGATCACATATTAGCATTTTTACCATATGGCTGAAAGGGTAGAGAATATATGTGTAGGGAAACAAGTCGGTAACATTTTGACCATCTGGTAAATAAATATGCAAGTAGCAGGAATTTTAATATTTATTTAGTTATAAGGATGCAACCTTTCCTCTGAAATAGCCTCTAATGTGGTAAAGTAGAACTGAATTTATGTTTCTCTAATAATTTTTATCTAAGTCACTAAACATTTTACAGTCTACTATGTGTTCTTAAGATCTGACTTTGGTTATGTGTTTCTTATGTTTATTTATTTATTAGGACTCCGTAAAGTGCCTCATTTAAAACATCTTCCGGGAGAGGCCGCAGGAGGGGACCCAGTGCACGGGTCCCGGTGCTGCTGTCCTGCTCTGCCACCGCCCAGTGGTCTGGGATTAAGTACTTGGCCTCTCTGATTCAGATACTGTCAAATAGTATCTCTCAAAGGGTGGGCCATGGAGGGCCATGGACTGATGCACAAAATCACCTCGTTCTAAATTCCAAAACGTAGTCCCCTCCCCCCTGCCCACCAGAGAAGATTCTGAGTCAGTATGTCTTGGAAACCATCTATGAATCTGCACTTTTAGTCACTGTCCCAAGTGATTCTGAAGTATATTGAACTACTTTATGGAGACTAGCTCATTACAGCACTTAGCTCCCTTGAAAAATATGTAGCTAGTTAATCCTAACAAATATGAAAATGTCTGTTAATAGTTTACTACTATTAATAAGTGTACTCTAGAAATATACTTTCCATATCCTAGAAATGTAACACTTGATGGCACTGGTGCTTAAAATATTACAACTTTATTGAAAATAGGAGTTTATCTCGAATAAGTAATGCTGATGATTCATTAAATATATGTCTCAATTCTCCCTGTTTAATTAGATCCTTTTTGTTTTTGTTTTTTTTTTTGCACAGGAAACCGCAAAATATTAGTGGACTACATCTAAATCAGGAGCCCAGATGAACTTACAGAAGCAGCATGGGATTCTTAGTTTTCCAGGACCCATACACTCCACACCCTTAATCCACAACTTCAGTGTCCAGACTTACTCTGGTTTTGTGGGGATTTAGCAAAACTTGGATGATGGAGAAGCAAAGGACTTAAATTACTCACTTCAATATCATCTAATATCAACGGGAAAGCGAACCAGACGGTAATACAGCCATGGAAAGAAATTTAAGTTTATGGAAGAACCTGATAGATGAACACCCCGTCTGCACAACCTGGAAGCAAGAGGCTGAAGGAGCCATTTATCATCTTGCCAGTATTTTATTTGTAGTAGGTTTCATGGGTGGCAGTGGATTCTTCGGACACCTTTATGTCTTCAGTTTGCTGGGGTTGGGTTTTCTCTGCTCTGCTGTCTGGGCTTGGGTAGATATCTGTGCAGCCGACATATTTTCCTGGAACTTTGTACTCTTTATTATCTGCTTCATGCAATTTGTTCATATTGCATATCAAGTGCGCAGCATAACCTTTGCCCGAGAATTTCAGCTGTTGTATAGCTCCCTTTTCCAGCCTCTGGGGACCTCTTTGCCTGTCTTCAGAACGATTGCTCTGAGCTCTGAAGTGGTCACTTTGGAAAAGGAGCACTGTTATGCCATGCAGGGGAAAACCTCCATTGATAAACTCTCTCTGCTTATTTCAGGAAGGTTTGTACTCTTGGTGCTTGAATGTCTTTCTTCCAGTTACTAGCTTCTCTTCCTTTCTGCTACATTTCTATCTCAGGGTAACGTTGTCCTGTGTGCATTTAACACCCCGTGGCATGGGAAAGCCTCTGACGCACGAGCCATGGATGTAGGCATTCAGAGTATATGGTCTTACTTGCCTGAAGCAAGAGATAAGCTAGAGCCTTGAGATTTCTCCTTAGAAATCAAATGTATGAATTGATTTATCTGGATATGCTATGTGTTTCCAAGCTAATTACTGAAAATTATGAGGATGATGCCAGCTTGAATTAATATAATACTTATGCTGGCCTGCAAAATATTTTAAATAGACTCTCACGGGGCATTCTTTTAAGTAATAGAGAACGTTACACTTTGTAATGATCAACTCTTTCAGTAATTTCTAGGGATTGCCCATTTCCTAGAAGCGAGGTGGGTGCATCTCATTTTAGATAGATGATAGATAGATAGGTAGATAAATAGATTACCCCTGAACAACACAGAGGTAGGGACACTGGCCCCCACACAGTCAAAAATCCATGTATAAATTTTGACTCCCCAGAAACCTTACCAATAGCCTATTGTTGACGAGAAGCCTTACCCATCACTTAGTCAGTTAACACATATTTTGCATGTTATATGCATTATATACTGTGTTCTTACTATTAAGTGAGCTTGAGAAAAACTGTTATTAATAGAACTATAAAAAAGAGAAAATGTATTTATTGAAAAAATTGCATATAAGTGGCCTGCACAGTTCAATGGTCAATTGGGTCAATTTTATATAAATAAATTATATATATATAATATATATATGTATATATAATATACATATAATAAAAAATAACAAAGTTTGGGGGAGGAAACAATGTGATTATTTATGTTTTTTTAAAAGGTTAAGATTTAATTTACAGAGGTATTTACAGTGGTAATCTTTTATGTTCTTCAATGTTCTACTTAATTTAAAATCTGAGTGCACTGAAACTTTTTATTGAAGTGTAATATACATGCATAAATGGGCACATATCATAAATGGACAGCTTGATGAACTTTCTGATGAATTTTTCCCAGTATTCCAGAATTTTACCTGTGTGAAGAACATCAGTACATGAATCTTAGGGATTTGTCACTTATTATAATGTATGAATTTAATATTTTTCCCTTCAAAATTTTTATAGCCACAAAGGTCATCAGAGATCTGAAATATTGCTCCCTCCCCTCACCTCCAGTTATGTGTTGGCTTTCTCCTTCCTCATAAATGCTATTCTTTGTGTTTGGGTAGGATCAGAGTGACAGTTGATGGCGAATTTCTGCATTACATTTTCCCCTTCCAGTTCCTGGATTCTCCTGAATGGGACTCACTGAGACCCACAGAGGAAGGCATTTTTCAGGTAAGGGATAACAGGCGCACACGGTGAACATGGCCTCTTCCAAATAGATAAACACAGCAGCAGGTGAGAGCGAAATAATTTATATTTAACTCTGGAATGTACTGTGCAGCATGCATGACTTCCTAAAGCCACCTGACTCTGGCAGGTTAATGTCACTTTAAAGGTCCAGCCACAAGGAGAAGAATGGATTTCATATGACAGAAAGGAGTTCATGAGAAATATTCTTAATTTTTTTTGCTTAACTCCATATATGGGAATTAAAATATAATTCATTGAGATTTGACTGCACCCTAAACACTGCCGCTGTGACGGTTTAAAAACTACCAAGAAAAAAATCTGCCCTTATTACAAAATAAGTGATTTTTAAAATTTAAAATGCTGATGGTTTGCAACAAAATGCTAAACCTCCTGTTTCTGCTCTGCTGCCCATGTCTGGTAGTTCTGAAGGATAATCAGTTCAGTAGGTTCAATCTGTTGTAGTATATTCTGTTTCCATCTGACTAATACATGTAACGTGCGTGTGTGTCTACAAATACAAATTCATGTACATATGCAGACTAGGTAAATAAATTCTATTTTGTACTACTGAAACTGGATTAGGGTTAAATGTCCAGAGTCCTCAGTACTGACTTGGAAATACTTCTTTAACATTAGCCAACTTTATTATATTTTAGTATAAGGTGCTCTCGCTTCAGTGAAATGCAAAATATAGATATCAAAACTTAGAAAACAGATACATTTGAGATGGGTGCAATGTTGTGGCTGTTCATGTTATAAATTTTATGTATAGTAATGGATTTTGGGGATCAGTGGGCTCTTTTAACCTAAAAAAGCGGAAGGAAAATTTATTTAAAATTTGGGGCACAAAAAATGTGGCAGAACTTTTCTGGTTCCCTAACCCTTGTTTATATGTGGTTTTACTTATTTATGCTCTTAGGTAACCCTCACAGCAGAAACTGATTGCCGGTACGTGTCTTGGAGAAGAAAGAAATTGTATTTGCTCTTCGCTCAGCATCGTTACATTTCCCGCCTGTTTTCAGTTTTAATTGGCAGTGACATTGCAGATAAACTCTACGCCTTGAATGACAGGGTGTACACAGGAAAAAGATACCACTACGATATTCGGTTACCCAACTTCTATCAACTTTCAAGTCCTGAAAAGCCCAGGTCACCCCTGATAAGACATTTGCAGAATCCCAAACAATATTGTGATAAATGACATAGAAGTCTGAAGTTTTATAATTATAAAAAAAGACTCTCTTCATCCTTCCCCAAAATTAAATAGCAAAATAAAGAAAATTGAGTTCACTCATATTTTTATAAGTCGAACTGAGAAGCAAGACACCATTGCCCGCTGTTTTATTCATCTCAACTTCTGCATTGCGAATAAATTTTGCCAATTTTTCTGTATTTCTCATTTGGCTAAATGGGGGGAGGATGAATATAGGCAGTTTGTCCTTGTCTGCCTCAGAACTGGGAGAATGAGATGGGGCCTTCTCAGCTGTTTCCTCAGAGTTACTCAAACCTGTTCTCTTGCTCCATTGAGTTAGCTGTTGCTTCTCTAGAAGCAGCAGGAGAGTGAGTGCTCTCAGCAGGAGAGCGGGCTGATGTGGAGACACATCTGAGTTTCCAGAGCTCACTTTTTGCTACAACCTCTGATGAAAGCAAGATGGATTGTTGTGGTGGGCCACAGCTATTTATTTAATGTGAAGTTACTTAATGTGACTAGAAAGCAGAATAAATGTGAGGGATGATAATATGCCAAACTTGAAGCCTATTCTGTTGCTATACATCATTCATCAGCTTAATCTTTACAGTAATATATTCTAAAAGAGGCATTTCATGGAAAACAAAAATGCTCTTGTTTAAATGCCTTTGCTATAATCATGCATAATAATTACTGAGTAAAAAGAATACCCGTAAAGAAATAGTAAAAGTGTTGCACTGCATATTTATTTCACACACTCAGCTGAAAGGGCAAGTGTGAGGGACACTTAGCGAATGCTCCCCCACCAAACAAACAAGGGAGTCTGCCTTACAGCCATTCTGGCAGCTTTGTAAAGAAGAGCTTAAGAAAGAGATCCTCAGTCACAGATCCAATCCCTATTTTTGGAAAACTCACTTTTTGAATATTGCACGCAGGCCATGTTCTTTCATGGAAAGATATATCATCCTAAGTTTGACAAATGTGGACTGAGCACCTACCATGGGTCCAGGGCCTGACCTGCGTAGTGGGGATACATCAGCTAACTGACAGGTCCCATTCCTCACAGAGCTCACATTCTGGGGGTGAAAAAGACCAATAATAAATCAGAAAAACCTAGAGTTAGAAAGAGACAGTGCCATGGAAAAAGATAAATGAGGGAAGGTGGACAGGAAGGGGCATTGCCCTTTAGTAGGATTGTTAAGGAAGGCCTGAATCAGAAGGTAATGTTTGAACAAAACTTGAAAGAGGCAAAGAAACAATCCATGCAGATAAAGGGCAGTCTGGGCAGAGGAGAGCAGGTGCTAAGGGGTGAGCAGGAGTAGCTGGAAGGCCAGCATGGCTAGAGCAGAGTGAGTGTCCTTAGGGAGAGAAGGCAAAGAAGTGATTTGGAGCAGATTGGGCAGGGCCTCATAAGTCCTGGTAAAAACTGGGATTTTTATTCTGAGAGTGACCAGAAGCCACTGGAAAGTTTTAAATAGAAGAATGACGTGATCTACCTAATGTTTAATAAAATCATGCTAGCTAGCCTGCTGAGAATAGACTGGGGGGAGGGGAGCAGGGAAGACAAGAGTGGACTTGGAAGGGAAGATCAGGGTTGAGTGTGATATGCCAACTAGACACTGAAATAAACAGATGAGTCTAGAGTTCAAGAGAAAGGTCTGGGCTAGAGATAAAGGTCGGGCAGCATTTCACAAAGAGATGATATTTAAAGCCATGAGACAAGATAAGATGGCCAAGAAAGTGAGTGTAGATTCAGAAGAAAAATAGTTCCAGGACCTTTCCTTGGGGTTCCCCATTGTTAAGAGGACAGAGAGATGGGAAAAGTCAGCAAGACTTGAGAAGGAGCAGCTAATGAGGAAGGAAGAAAATCAGAGGTGTGGAGTCCTTCAAGCCAAGTGAAGAATGTGTTTTAAGGAGAAGACAGCGGTGGACTATTTCCAATGCAGCTGACAAGTGATTTGAAGTCTGAGGATAAACCATTGGGTTGAGCAGCATGAAGGTCTCTGGTGAACTTGATAGGAGCAGTTTTAGTGGAGTCACTGGAGACAAAAACTTGACTGAAGTAGGTTGAGGGGAAATGACAGAAAAGAATTTGGAGGAGCAAGTATAAGTAAGTTTTTCAAGGAGTTTTGATGTGAAGAGAAATAGAAATGGATAGCAGCCTGAGCAGTGAATGAGGTCAAGAGAGAGGATATTTTTGTTGTTGTTTTGAAGATGAGAGAAACAGTGGCATATTGGTACACTGAAGGGAGTGAATCAGAAGGGGTGAATTGCTGGAGTGATGACCTTGAGCAGGTGAGTGTTGATGGGATCCCATGACCTTAAACAGGAACATGGACAATGAAGCATTAGTAAGGAGAGAAGGCAAAATACATGGGAGGACAGTTGCTGGTAAGTGGGAGATGTGGCAAGAACTTATGAAAGTTCGGTCATAACCACTTCTATTTTCTCAGTAACCTAAGAAGCAAAGTCAGCCAGGAGGATGGGGAGTATTGGGATTATGTAAAGTGCATTACTTTTTCTACCCTAAGTGGTACAATGGGACAAAGTCTGAATCAGTAATCTGGATGAGCTACTGTACTATTCAAGTTCAGCAAGAACTAAAGGAAAAGCTGGAGGGGGTTTTCTGTCTCCTGGACACCAGTGGCCATCAAGGGTGGCTCTTACAAGCAGGCATGATGGCAACTCTTTGTCTGGTGTAATTGAAGGCCTTTCAGGAAGCATTCACTGGCCTGTCAGTGGGATTCACAAGGGCTCTGGGGGAAATTCACTCATTTGAGTCTTTAAGGCTTTTTGATATTAAATATTAAAATAATGCTCCCTAAGTAGAAGTCACACCTTAAATTAGTACCAGCTAATAGTTTAACAGGGGTTAATTATCAGATAGCTTTCTAACCATAAAAGTCAACTGAGGGACTTCCGGCCAAGATGGAGGTATAGGTAGATATACTGTGCCTCCTCCCACAACCATAAAAAGGACAAAAAACAAATTTAAAAACAAAAAACAACCAGAACTGCCAGAAAATTGAACTGTATGGAAATCCAACAACCAAGGAGTTAGAGAAGA
>VMDR010013608.1:0-24743 GCA_007922815.1 Macrotus californicus | reverse complement strand
GCTGGAATCAGGTTGTATGAAGTAGAATCTCTTCAGAGATACAGTGAGAAACAGTCTTTGTTTGGGGGGCTGGTAGTTGTGGTAAGTCATTCACACTCACACACAATCAGCATAAAAAGCACAGGGTGCCAAATGGTGTCTGGATACCACAGAAAAGCTATGGCTTGGGAATAATGATATATTTGTCAAGTAGGGGAGGTTTCCCAGGGAAGATTATCTTTGAGCTGGCTTTTGGAAAATGAGTAGAAATTTGCAAGGTGAAGAAGAGTGACTTTGAAATTAGAGGCAAGATTGTATTTAAAGTCAAGAAATGTGTTTGAGAAGGACCTGTCCACAAGTGATCTACGATGGTGAGAGGAGAGGATCCTGGGGTAGGATGAGTGTCACTGGGAGATCATCAGGGCCTGAGGCACCCAGTGAGGCAAGTTTTGGGACACAATGACATAGACTCTGGGCTGGGCCTGAACACAAAATTTTCTAAGAATGTTGGGGGGAAATTGATACCATCAGATTTGTGTTAGACAATGTTATGTGAAGGGTAGACTCAGCAGGGAGACACAGGGAAAGATGGTTGGCCCAGAAGCCATTATACCACAATCAGGGTGGAAGGCTGAGGGCTCAAGTCAGATGTTCCTAGGAAGAGGTGCTGGATGCCATACATTTGCTGCCAGTCTAATGCCCTTTCCCCTACAACTTTACTCAAGTTGTCTGATGATTTGGCAAAGACTCTGAGGCAGGGAGAAGTACACGGGTTGGCACCTGTCCTCCCAAGGTTCATAGTCCAGCAGAGAAGACAACATTATCCTGAGTGCAGCATTTTGAAAACATTTAGGCACTGACAGTAACGGACTTCAAAATTAGTTACTGGGGAATCTCTATAGAGATTGAAGTGCCTCTATATTCTGAAGCCTTTAGAATCTATTTCTGGGGGCCTTACTGCCTGGAATGAGAATCCTCCATGAAAGTTTGCTGTATTTTATGAACTGTTGCCCTTGCTTACATTCTTTGAAGTCTGCACCACTTAGTGGTGCTGTACAGCCTTTTCTGCCTGGGCTTTGTAGTCTGTTGAGTAGGCAGTTGTATCTTCCCTGGTATTCCTTTAAGATTTGTTCAGAGAAGTCAGAAAGAATACTTAATTTATGCAGTGACTCTGCCAGGCATAAGACAGTTCAGATTATTAGATTTTGTGGACTGCTGATTAGTATATAGTTTTAGTATTTGTCTTCTAAGAAGTTATAAATTATAATAACAGTCTGAGATGGTACTCAATGACAATGACATTCTCAGACAAGAAATAAAAGTAATTGCCAAGGATTCCAATATCATGATTGGTTTTTATATCTTATATTCTTGAAAAAAATTAAAAACAAAATAAATATATCTTGTCTGGGGACAAAAAACTCAAGTATAAAGAGAAATTCACTATATATAAAGAGGGATCCTTTCTGTCTCCTTGCAAGCATTATTACACTATAAACGACTTAATATCACTAATTATCACATCAGCACAGTCCTTAGCATGAACAGAAGCCTCAGAAGAGAGATGGTGTTTTTGGCAGGATGAACACCTGCCTTATAGAAACCCACCAGGACAAGCCCTCTGGGCCTGCAGCGGCCAAGGAGGTGGTAGTGATGACCTGAGATGACTGGTGATGGGAAATACCAGGGCTGAGGAGACAGACAGAGGGTTGGCCAGCACTCAAGGACAGTACAACTGGCCAGAGGCCCTGCTGGGAAGGCTGTCTGCTCCTGTAATTAGGTTGAGATGTTCACATTGTTCAGGGAACAGAGAGATGACTAAAGGGTAGGAGGAAGCCTGGGAATAAGGACTGATTTCATGAGGACCAGACACCTCAGATGTTATTGAACTTCCTGTCTTTGGTGCCAATAGGATCCTCTCAGGCCTAAGTGAATAGAGAGGTTTCCCAACATGATCCTGTCCTAGGCAGGGCCTCCTGTTAAAGGTAAAATGAATCCTATTAAAGGGAAAATGAATCCTCTGTCCAGGACCTACAAGATCCACAAAAGTTCACTGGAAGCACCAACCACTACAGTAAGGAAGTGTGATTATATAAGCACAGAGCGTTCATGATTATATGCTATGCTGACCATGCTTTCCTTTTGAAGAGTTGTAAGTCTTCATTAAAATCCCGCAAAGGACAGTAATGAAATGAAAATACAGCCTTTCAAGTCATGTCCTCTGGGTTTTCTTTCTTTCTTTCTTTTTTTTTTTTTTTGATATGAGTATGTAGCAAAAATGAAGCAGATGTTTAGGTGACTGTGATAAAAAGATTTTTTAAAATCATCTTTTAAAAAAGATTTTATTTATTTATTTTAGAGAGTGGGGAAGGGAGTGAGAGGGATACATTGATCAGTTGCCTCTCACACACCTTCAGCTGGGGACCTGGCCCACAACCCAGGCAGGTGCCCTGCCTGGGAATCAAACCAGAGACCTTTTGGTTCACAGGCCAGGACACAATCCACTGAACCACACCAGCCAGGGCTAAAATCATCTTTAAAGTGTCTCCCCATCACCTGACCTTGCTCATAGCCTACCAGTGGACAAGGAGCCCATCTAGACATGAGTGGAAAATTGGGTAAGTCTTCTAGAATTGTAAAGCTGAGCTATACTCAAGTTCACAAGGTGTTATTTCTCTGTGTGCCTGTAGCAAACTCTGAGCTAAGTAGAAGCTGCCCTGGGCAGTGAGGGTTCTATAGGGCATGGACACCATAGTAAGGCCACCAGGATCTGGCTGCATGAGAAGCCCTGGAGTCCATTGGTCACTTTCTGGTCACTTGCTCACAAGGGTCAAAACAAGTAAGTGCTCCTAAGGGAGGGTGCAGCTCCCAGAGGGTGGGGCTGGACCAGGGACTGTACTTGGGTTGGGAGGTTGTGCACCTGGAAGAGAAAGCAGAAGAGGGCCAACCAAACACATGGGTAGCATGGAGGGAATGCGGAGCTATGTCAGGGAGTCAGATGCTAGGAAGCTAGTCACACCAATCCCAGTGCCTCTCATGCTGGCTGTGGTGAATAAGAGAAGGTGTGCAGGTATGCCTGGGGCAGTGGGTGTGGCTTTGCGAGAGTGAAGGACACATGATCATTAGGAACACATGATCTACTGGTTGAACACACAATTCTTTGCTAGGCAGTTGAGAATATAACTTATGGGGGTTAACAGAGGACTAAAAAGAAATCTTATTGGGGGAGAGGAGTATAAGGGGACTAAATGGTAATGGGAAAGTATAATAAAGATTAAAAAAATAAAAGGAGAAAAGAAACTTTATTGATTGATTTAGAAAGTGTGTTTTGTGAGCTAATAAATAACACATCTTAAACAAAAAATTCTAACTTCTTGATTTTTGGCTTTGTTGCAACCAATCTTGATTTGCTTGAGTAAGGGTCTCAGGACCTAGATGTATATGGGAAATAGACATTAAAGAGCCATTGATAAGCCGATTATGCTGTTATTAGGGTTTCACTCATGTGCCTTAGTTTCCTGATCTGCAAAATGGAAATGATAAGTCTAAATTCCCATAGCTATTGTAAAGTGTGAAAAAATATAAAATGCTTAGTAATTTGTGTGACTTAGGACCACACAATAACTAGTTCTAGGTATTAATATTGTTACTGTTGTCATTATTATTTTTACTGCCAAGATCTCACTTACAATCCTATATATAATGCATGTTTGTGCTCCAGACGTTGTCGTTGACGTAGAAGATACTGGATGATGTGGCGTTGGGGCAGGTATGCTCCTGAGATGGCTCTTAATTAATATTTTAATACACTATCATGGTGCCATAACAGGCACTCTGTTCTTGAAAGATGTGGTTCTCCCTAAAAATCACAGCAGAAAGATGGCTGATTCACAAACTATCTTGTTGAGTTATATGGACTTGATAATAATAACAACAGTAATAATGAGTTAATATAATGAAAAGCCAACATGCCTGCCACACTTTCTCCTACCAGTTGGATAACTCCATCGGCGGCAGAAACAGCAGATATGATCAACCCATCAGTGAAGAAGCTGCTATACTTGGGACAGATCATGCATACAGTTCTGGTTAATATTTTAAGTTTTTGAACAGATGCTGTCTTAAGAAATTCACATAATAAAATTTTTTTTTTCTATCACCAATTGTGTCCACATATGTGTGTATCGGTAGATGCACACAAGCCTATATTTGAGGTTGTGTGGACTCTACAGTCTGATCCTTGTGGGGCTGATGATGTAGTGAAGTCACATGAGGGAAGGACATCAAAGTCACTGTAATGTGAACTAGACAGGGAAAGTCATGTCCACCTACTGGCAGGTCACACGTGATGAAACAGCTGAGATTAGAAGTCACAGGAAATGTACCTGTCCATGGAGAGGAACCACAAATTGTGGATGTGCCTATTAGCAGTTGATTTGGGGTTGGTTGTTCGCTCATAGTAACACTTAAAGGAATTGACACAGATAACATCTCAGGACTGATGGACTCCTGTTCTACAATCCAACATTATTGCAAACACCTAACACATTATAGACATTATGATTCAAGAAGGGAACAAATACGTTAACAGCTTAAATAAGGTTTATTTTGCACTTCTACCTAATGATGGTGTGTCTTGGGACAAATTCACAATTTCTCTGCACCTTGGGTTGCTTATCTATAACACCATGATACTAACAGTGCCTCTGTCACAGGTAGTTGTGAGGGTTCTGAAACAATACATTTGAAGCACTCAGCTTTATAACAGACTGGTATGTAGTCCTGGTGACAACCGTGGTAAGAGCCACAATAACACATTCATGTGAGCAGCAATGGCAGGGTCTTATTCAGTCACAGAGGGTTGGTACTAAATACAGTTTATTGGAAGAAATAATCTCTGGGTTTGAGGCACTTGAATACTTAGAAACAAAATGAGGCAGGTTTCCATGACCTGCAGACTGACTGCTGAGAGGAGGAAGCCATTTGCCTATTTTGTTTCTCCTTGAATCTGCTTGTGTGGCTCCAAACTTCACAGAGACTTCTGAACATGGTTTCTGAATGTGAGACAGGGCACTCCATGTGAACAGCTGCCTGAGCCCAAAGCATCAATGACCAAATAGAGAATGTTGTCATGGGTATCATCAGCTGGATGTCAGTGGGTATTAGGTAGGTAACATGTGGATATCTGGTGGGTGTAAAGTGGGTATTATATGAGTATCAGATAGGTATCAGGTGGGTATTAGATGGGTATTATTAGATGGGCATCAAATAAATATCAGGTAGGTATTATTAGGTGGGTGCCAGGTAGGTATTAGGTAGGTATCCAGGTGGTTGTAAGGTGGGTATCAGGTGGTTAACAGGTGGGAATCAGGTGGTTAACAGGTGGGTATTTGGTGGTAACAGATGAGTATCAGGTGAATATCAGGTGGGTATCAGGAGCATGTCCGGTGGGTATCAGACGGTTATAAAAGTGTGATCATCTGAACAAAGTCTAAAGTCAGCAGGCTAGCTCCTTTGTGATCTGATTCTAAGACTCCTTTTTGTCTAATTCTCTTGACAGCATGCTCATCTTCTGCAGTATGGTCTCATCCACACTGCACCCTGAGCTCTGAATAAATTCCCCATCTCAGCCTTGCCAGGTGCTGTCAACTTTTTAAAACAACATGATTTAAGACTATTTCCTTCTCTTAGTCTGCCCACTTCCCAGTATGGAAGTGATAGTCCCTACTCCTGGAAATCTCTCAGCAATTTAACTTTTCTCTTGAGAGTATTTATATTTATTTTATACATGTTTTCTATTTTGTTTATATTATACATATTTTACTATATTTATAGTATGTATTTCACACTGAATGTTATTATATGTACATAAGCATTTATATTATTCATTTATATTTATGATATACTTAATTATATTTTACATTATACATTACCATTTTATTTGGCATCATAGTTTAAAGCCATGGATTTGGAGTTAAATTTCCTGGCCATGTGCCCTGGCTCCCCCATGGTGCTCTCATGCTCACTGAGTAACTTTGGATTTCCCTGATATTTCAGGTCTCAGTTTTCTCATAACCTAGGGACTGCTGAGTCCTCCATCACATGGGATTGTCAAGCAGACTGACGTGTTTTCCCTGAAGCCCCTCACTTAGCCCTGGGGTATGGCAGAGCTCTTTCAGCATCAGCTCTTGTCTCCCACAGACCATCAGCTTCTTGAAGACGAGACCAATGTCTGTGCCCTTCAGCACAAAGCTGGGCCTGGGTATACCCTGCAAACATATGCTGAGTTACTGGGTGTCTCACAGGGCGAAAGGCTGGCTGGTACCAGGGAACTCTGGCAGCCTGTGAGGGGCCTACCCTGAAGACCAGAATCACTGGGTGCTGCCTGTGTTTTGGGTGACATCCAGATATCTTTCAAAGACATCTTTAGAAATGTTTATTAGTGCCATCCTCATAAATCATAGTTTGTAAGAAAATGGAGCCAAGGATAAGAACAAGAAATGACCAGTGAGGTCTCATTCCTTCCTAGAAGCCTAGGCCTTAGAAGAAAACATGGGTGTCCTTCACTAAGTCCAAGAGCCTCAGACACTTTCTCTGAGATGGACTCTCATGGAAGCTGCGGGTAGGATTGCTCATGGAAACCAGCATGTGTTGGTCCCACCTACAAATTGAGGATGGAAAGATCTCAGGGGAAAATGCAACAGAGGGCTGTGAGGATGTGGATGGTCCACCCACCACTTTCTGTTTGGAGGTGGGAGGGTGCTGGTCCTGGAGTGGAGCAGACCCTCCCATGCATGGTAGGCTTACCCTCCAGAGACCCAGAGTTAATTACTAATTGGTTCTTTATCATGGGCAAGTAAATCTCTCCATGAGACATTCATTCCCATGGTTAGTGTTGTGCCTGGGTGTCACCCAAAATCAGGTCCACTCTGCCTTCCATCTTACTTCTGCTCCACTCTCATTTTCTCACTGCTTCTTTTCCAAATTAGCTATTCTTCACAACACTCTTTGGAGGCAGGGTCACTCCCAGAGAGACCTTTGGAAGAATGAGGGAGGAGAAGCTGTGATTTTTCTTCTCTTGGCCTCATCTCTTGACATGCCGATTTGCCCTCCAGTGATGAATGAAGAGGTACCCAGTCTCTTTTCTCACTGAATGTTAAGATTCATCACCTCGAGCTGGCTGAGGGGACTGACTCCACCACAGTGCATGTGGCTGCCTTGCTATGGCTTCAAGAATGTGACTGAGTGTCACTGTTTGCACAATGGAGGCCAGGGTGAGCAAGATGGATTCTTAGAGAATGTGTTGTGGTGACCAACTTGGTGTGAAGCAGAGCAGCACCAAGGACAAAATGAATGTCTTTCTTCCAGCTCCATGGGCCAGGTACGTGGTGCTGCACTCAGTCAGGGGCTGAGGAGCAGCACTGAGTTTGACACAGCTTCTCCTTAGTTTGTCCTGGTCTGTTTCAGCTGCTATAAGATACCCACTGCAGACCGGGTGGTTTATGAACAATGGACATTCAATTCTCACAGTCTGGAGGCTGGAAATCCAAGGTGAAGAATCAGTGTCTGGTGAGAGCACTCTTCCTGGCTCCCAGACACTGTCTTCTCATTGTGACCTCACAAGGTGGAAGGGGTGAGGGAACTCCGCAAATGCTCTTTTGTAAGGACACTAATCCCATCATGGAGCTCCTCCCTCATGACCTAATTACTTCCCAAAGGCCCCACCTCCTAATACCATCACACTGGGGGTTTGGTGTCAACATATAAATTTGGGGGTATAATACACTGACCTTGGCTCAACCCTGCCTTTGCAAATCTTACACCCTGAGGGGGCCAGACTTGCAGGTCTCCCATTCGTTGTGGGTTATAGGACTGAAGGTTTCTGTTTGTGAAAAGAAAGCCCTCTACCATTCTGTCCATTGCATCTGAAATTATTCTAACTGGGATGATTTCCTTGGCTTCTAAGGGATACCTGAGATTCATTGAGGATCACACAGTCAGCTTCCAAGTGCCAGGTAGCTGTGTTGCTGACGTGGCAACTTACATTTCTGTAGTTTATGATGTAATTCGCACATCTATTCATTATAGGGGATATTCAAGAGTAGTAACTCTGTTCTTCCTTCCTTACCACACACACACATGCACACACACTTCTTTAACACTAAAGGTCAAAAGTTAATTTTATAGTGGCACCTAAAATTATATTAAGGATCGCCTATGGGAAGGGTGTGAAAAAAGGGAAAAAAACATGGATAGTCTACGTTAAGTCTGTGCCTTTTTCAGCAGTTTATACCTAATATCCTTCCTGAAACAGCTTGGGGATAGAATGTGAAAAACTGTGGCAAGAAGTACTAATTTTAAGCACTTAGTTGCTGAAACTGTCTTTTTTTCCACATGGAAATCATAGTATAGTCTCTTTCTTGTTAACATCAAGCAGAAATAAGACACAGGACTCTTATCTGTAAATTCTTACCTCTTGTCAGCTTATTGTTTTTTTGAGTCTACTCCTCCTTAATGAAAAGAGTATGATATAATTAAGGTGCCAATTATATTATAATACCTGGTATATTTCATTTGGTTCTAAATTCGAAGGTTGCCCAACCACTTCTAAGTAATAAATTTGGTGAGAAAATTTGTGTGCATTAAGCTTTAAATAAAACTACAATTTCCTTCAAATTTTATAATTTCTGCTATGCAAAAGAAACATGGCATTTTTTAATCTGTTAATTCTGCCATGCCTCCAATATCATAGCTACAACTCAGAGGACTGAGATAAGAAAAAGGACAAAATAGTATTTTTGTAATAGCAGAATAAACTCATTTATATAATGGAGTTATACTAAAAAGAGCACGTTAAATTTTTCTATTGGGAAAATAACTTAGAGATGGTAGAAATCTCATCTCTATAAAACCAGGCTGAATAAGCAGTTTCCAAACAGATTTCCAGGGGACAAGATATGAATTCTCAGATTCTTCTCTCTTCTGTCTTTTTCACTGGCAAACCTGGCTTTGTCTCTGTGACCTCAAGGTCCCTGTGTACGTCATCCCATCAGACAGTGATTTAGAAGGAGTCTTCAGAGGTTTGCTGGTCACTAATTTAATCAGGTCTTTCTGATTACATGCAGTTCCTACTTTAATTATGTCATTGTCCCTTATATTAGAGACCCTGAGGAATGTGCAGAGAAAGTGGTCCAGATGTCACTTGGTTGTCCTTTCTTTCCTGTAAGCCTCTGATTCTGGTTTGACAAAGTAAGCAATCTTCCCCGAGGAAGTAGGTTCAATAAAATCTCCAGGGCAGTCATTTTCCATGGGGTGGCCTGGCTCTCAAGGAGCAGCAGTGACTCTTGTTGGTCAAGAAAGAATTATTTGCAGCTGGAATTAGTAATAAATCTTGCATTTATCTGTGATTTATTTTTAATATATGTAGGTTATATTGGGGTAGGGAAAATAAACTTCCTTTATTAAAGCCATAGTAACATTTGGTTATCACACATATTTTCTTAAAAAACAGGATCTAATGCACAACATGAGTATAGTTAATAACACTGTATTTTATTCTTGAAATTTGCTAAGAGAGCAGATCTTAAGTATTCTCATTGCACCAAAAAATAAAAAAGGTAACTATGGGACGTGATGGATGTGTTAATTAGCTTGACTGTGGTGATCATTTCAGCATATACATATGCCAAGCCATCACCTTGTACACCTTAAATATATACAATTTTTATTTGTCAAGTTTACCTCAGTAATACTAGAAAAAAATAGCGTGAACGTCCATTGTGCAGCTACAACCAAATACGGATCCAAGAGATATGTGATATTTTAAGAGGGCCCTTGTCTTTGAAAAGTTTGAAATTTCTTCTCTAAAAGATGGCTCAACAGGAAAGGTGATGGTTAAGGGCTTCAATAAGTAAGGATTCAAATATGAAGACATGGACAAATTAGAGAACGATTTAGATATATGGTTGCATGTTATTTGCCCAGCTTATCCTGTGTGTTAGCACTGTTTGGTGCAGAGGTCTTCTCCCTCAGGCAGTGGTTCTTCAGGGTCTCCTGGGAGCAAGTTAGAAATGCAAAGTTCAGTCCCAAGGCTTGACCTGAAACTCTGGCCTGGCCAAGCTTCCAGGTGATGGGGGCACAAGGTGAGGCCCTCAGGGGGTTGAGGAGCTTCCTATCCCAGGAGAATTACAGGCTCAGGGAGGAAGAAAGAGAAAGTTTGGGGCTTTTCAAGAAAGTAGAGCTTTTAGCCAGGAGGCTGATTGGCTGAACTGGCAATGAGACAAACTCTCCAGACCCTCTGACTGAGCTGATACCAAGTCAGAGAGATTATGGGTGAGCTGGGAGTCCTGCCATTGGCAAGAGTGAGCAGAATGGCCTAAGAGGCACATTTCCTTTCTGGTTGGACATATTTTTTTCTCAAAATCCATGGCTGAGGGGTAGCAGGACAGACTCCACAGACAGTGTGTCGGGATGCTTGGAGCTGCTTTTTGTGGTATCGAGAGGGATAAGGCACAGGCAGAAACTTGCCTTCCAACCCCCACCAGGGCTGAAACAAGTGAGCATGTCCAAACGTTTTGTTGGATAAATTAGATCTGAGGTTAAAATGATCTCAGTTGAAGGATGTATACTTTTGTACTATTTTGTACCATTTTTGTCTACCTGACAAAATATGGGGCAAATGGGCCAGTGATTGTTGACAAAGAATGAAGTATTTCACAGTCTGCTTAAGTGTGTCTAAGTAGTGAAAATTGTTAAGTTAAAAACAGAACACAACACAATACAATACAACAACAAAAAGCCTTCTATATGAGACATGTAACTACCAGCATGCACTAATTTTAATTTATATTCTTCAATTAGGTAGTTTATTGCATAAGTCAGGTCTTTTAAGCTCTGATAAAGAATACCATAAAAAAATACTGTAATAATAACATGGCTTCTGGCCTCATACATTTGGTAAGCATTTTGACTTTTCTGAGGCTCTACTGGCTGACCTCTGACCTCCATGCAGAGCTAATGACATGTACCTCCAGAGGTTAATAAGATTTAAATGGAAAATAAGTTTAATAAATAAGTGATGGCAGTTTTTATCATCATGAGCTCACTTGATAATTCTAAAGACCATTATCTACCATTACCTACCTATCACACCCAACACAGCCTAATAACTGTGTAATACAATCCAATTAGTTCCTGAGATGCTGATACTGCCATTACTGGGGTTCAGTCCACATGTATTGACTGAAAACTGATCTCAGTGTTGTGGGGCTTCTAAAAGAAGGATAAAATGGAATCTCTGCCATCAAATCATTTATCATCACATTCATGAGACAAGGCCTACGCAAACAAAAGTCTTTCAATCTAGTTTAAAAGCAGGAGTTTGTAGCTTAGTCCTGAAAGTCTGTGGGACATGATGGGAGAAAGTATTTTGAGGGGAACTTTTCTACTTGCCCCATGGTTTATTTCACAGATTTATACTACTTGGGTCCCAGTCCCACAGCTAATGAAGAGTCAGCTTGCCTGTGCCAAGGTTTCACCATTTGTCCAAGGGAATCTAAATTATAATCAAGAGTAGGAAAAATTGAATGTGTAATGCATAGAAGTGGCTTCTCTCAGTCTCTGCAGTTATCTTGAGCAGAGGGAAGGAAAGGAGGAGAAAGGAAGAAAGGATAAAACAGAAGAAAGGGGGAGGAGGAAGGAGAGAAAAGAAGCAGGAGAGAGAAAGGAGTGAGGAAGGGAAGAAGGAAGAAAGGAGGGAGGGAAAGAATACAGAGAACCCTTCATTGTGCCACATTTCCAACTGGTTTGCAGTAAGTCTGTTCAGCACCATGGACAGAGCCTGACAATCCTGTCATATATTATATATAACTTTCAAATCGCAATTGAGTGATGGCACCTTCTTTATGCAGCCCCTGTATAAAGTTAAGGTGCACATGCGTAATACAGGAAGAGAGGAAGAAGGACAAATACAGTCCACCAAACTGTAAATTAACCTGAAGAACCTTGGAAACCTCGAGGAGAAATGCAGGCTGGGGAAAGGCATCTGAGATCGCACTGTCTCTTCGCAATGAAACCTGACCCTGGCTCCCAGAACCGTGTGTCTCAGATTTGTTCAGGTCACAAGCGGGATGGAAATGAGCCTCTGTGCTGCTGCTTCACACATCCGGATTTAATAGACTTTTTTTCCACTGATAAAAGACCACTAATGAGTTCATTTTCAAGCTATTAAATTGGCTATAATAGCTAGTTCTACTGGTGATTGCAAGAGACCTGCTGGTCACAGGGGGTTTTGTCTCGGGGTTAACCATTTGCTGTCCAGTGCCGGCATCTAAACAACATAATGGGGAGTGGGCCGCGTGTCCCACCTGCTCTGTCTCTGCATCTTGCCTTCCTATGACTGGGCAGCTTGCATGTCAGGCTCTGCACTGTCTCACCTCTCTTGCACTCATAAAATTGCTAAATTATTTTATTCCTTATTAGAAATCTTGACTCTTGAGCCAGAGTGCTAGCTTACTGTTGTTGCACAAAGGATAGCTTAATATTCACATTTAATATGCTGGGATTGCATGCCCTCTGAACAGTGTGCTGAAAAAGACACATCTATGGGATTTGCCTGTAATCATAAAGAAGGGCCTGAAAACAAAACTTTATTTGGATATATTCATCTTTATTGACATACTAAATTAAGCACGTGGGTATGGCTGAAATCAATACCTTAGGTTTGTATGGACTATGGGCTGTTGTGGAGCTGAAATGAATTTGTTCCTTTTGTGTCTGTAGTCATGATAATGTGTGCAATTAGCAAATAGCCTCTCCAGGTGTCTGGCTTAAATACACTTCTTTAGCATTTAAAGGCAAGTAATTAATAGCAGGGCTGCTGGCAGCCTCAGTCTGCCCTTTTCATTATGAGTTTAGCAGGGTGCCTTCAGATGGCCCCTAATGCATCTGTTTATTATAATTTTGTTTTTAGCTATTTAAGCAAAGGTGCCCAGAGACCTTCAAGCTTGGTCAGCCACCAGCTGAATTGGATTGCTGATTTTATTATTATTATTATTACTGCCTATTTTACTTTTTAAGATTGTTTTATTAGGAAGGGCCCAACAGGTCAGAGATGCTAAACTGCATAGCGATAAACTATAATATGCAGCGATTAATGATGAAGGTTTATTCTCAGCTGGCTGTGGCTGTGGGTAACTCAGAGAGCCTAGTGGCTGGTGTGAGGGTAGGAGGCAATTTCAGGATGAGTACCTCGAGTTATACTGATTTTACTAAGGTCCCTCTGAGCCGGAGCTGAACAAAGGTCTTGGTGGAGCCAGGTGCTGCTTCACATAGGTTCCACAAAGGAAACCCTAAAATAAGATCCACCTCAAATCTAGCAAATTCTTTCTGCCACCCAAGCTGGAACAGACATATCAATGAATGAATTAACCACTATTTTCTGTCTTTTCAAATCTCTTACTTGGTTTCTGTTAGAAGGGTTGCATTTCTGCATACGTTCAAAGGTGTCTTCTGGAACAGGCCTGAGAGTTTGGGGTGTGGGGGTTGTTCTGAATAGAGAGAGAACTGATCGAATGAGATGCATTGCCCCTTCATCCTTCCTCAGAATGGCTGATTCTTTCTGGTCCTTAAAGATTCCTCTCTAGTTTTCACCCATTTTCTCCCTGCAGCCCTCTGGACCCTGAACATTTTTGCCACTCTCTCCAGCAAGATTCTCAATGTACACACATTGCTCATAGGAAACCAGGTGTCTGTCTTTCTCAATAATACATTTATTTATTTCCCTTTCTCCCATACAATGAGTGTCTCTGAGATGGGGCCAGAGAGGTGCTTCAGTCACCTCTATTCTTCATACCCAGCATGTTGCTGGGTGTCACATGGACATTCAGTGCACATCTTTGCAAAGAAGGGAAGGGAGATTGTTTTCAGTAATTGGTGCTACTTTTCTGGGTAAAACAAGCTGACAGGAAGAACCTTCAGAATTTATTCATCCCGCATAAAAGAAACTTTGTACCCTTTGACCACCAGCTCCCCATTTCCCCTTCCCCTGAGACCCTGGTAACCACCATTCTATTCTCCACTTCTATGAGTCTATTTTAAATTCCTCATATAAGTAAGATCATAGAGCATTTATTTTTCTCTGTCTGACTTATTTCACTTAGCATAATACTCTCAAGGTCCATTCACGTTGTCACAAATGTCAGGATTTCCATCTCCTTTATGGCTGAGTAAGATTCCACTGTACGTCTTCTACACCACATCTTTTTCATCCATTCATGCATCCATGGACACTTACATTGTTTCTGTCTTAGCTATTGTAAATAATGCTGAAGTGAACATGGGGGTGCAGGTATCTCTCTGAGGTCCTGATTTAAATTCCTTTGATAGACATACAGAGGTAGAATTATACTGCTTCATGGGCATATACATATTCTCAAACTCACAGAGTTATATATGTTAAATATGAACAGATTTTTATGTGTCAAAAATAAGTTGTATATCTTGTTTGTTTGTAAGGTTGTAAAGTTCTAAACCCTGCCAGAAAAACCACTGAAGCAGGAGAAATAGGAAGGCTCTTTTTCCGTGGGCTGGCTTTTCTCCTAAAAGGCTGAGAAAAGTCACACATCAGTGACTCTCAGAGTCCATTTTTCAGGCCCATATTAAAAAAAGCTGCATGTTAAAAGCAGCTAATCTTTCCTTTTCTTTTTGGACCTTCAGCGTGCTGGAAGCCCATAAATCAGTGTGCACTCCCAGTTG
Organism: Macrotus californicus; assembly: GCA_007922815.1. Taxonomy (NCBI): domain Eukaryota; kingdom Metazoa; phylum Chordata; class Mammalia; order Chiroptera; family Phyllostomidae; genus Macrotus; species Macrotus californicus. The sequence goes on along the minus strand of VMDR010013608.1, from coordinate 10,010 downwards.
CTGTGAAAATCTACATTCCTTGGTTCCTCACTCAACTTACTCTTAGAACAAATAATTTAGGACACCAGACAGTAGCTGTATATTTGATCCAAGGGGCAAATTCACTCTTATTCCTTTGGAAATCATCTGTCGAGATGGTATCCTCTCTCTAGTAATTGATTTTCTCCCCTTTGCAGCTTCACTAATCAAGACCTACATTCCTTGAAATTCTCATTCCCTCCATGTCAATTAAACAGAGGGTCCTACAAGGTAAGGACTTTGCTTCCTTCCCTGTCTTCTCCACCCTTGTCTTAAACATACCTCTGTCCTCTTTCTCTCTCCTTGGAAACAAGACTTTGTCCTCCGGTGACATTCTTAAGACAGGAATATGACATGTACATTAGGCTGAAGGAAGGGAGAAAAAAATTTTTTGCCTTTGGTGTAATTTCAGCCCAGAAGTATAGGATTCATTCTAGACGACCTCAGCTCAAGGTGACTTGATATATTTTCACAGCAATGAGATTTTTTTTTTGTGTGTGTGTTTGTCTTTCATCCACTCTTTCCCTTCTGGGAGAAACCCTGACAGTGGTCAGTATATAAATAAGACAGAGCTCTGGCAATGCCTGGTTCTCCCACTGCCCTGGAAGTGGGTTCTGTCAGGTACACAGGCCAGAAGGACCTCCTCTCCATCTTTTCTCTGTTCTCCCCCTGCATTGAGCAATGCCTGTCTCCAATGGCACAAGAAATTAAGAAGATCCACATATCAGAGGGCTATAGGGTGTGTTGAGATTCTTCAACCCAACCTATGGAAGTTGCAGTGGGTATTTTCAGTACTTGATTATTCTACCCCTTCTTAGAGACTAGTGGGGGCCTTTTTCTTATAGGATTTCCATCTGTTCATTAGGTCCTATGAGGTGTTATTTGTAGCATGTACTGTAGCACCTCAGAGGCTGACTCTGAGATTGAGATTTGTATTCTGGTGGGTCTTAGGAAGGCTCTGAGGGTCAATTGCTGAGAGTTCAAAGGTGGCAGGAGTGGGAATCTGGCTGTAGTGCAACTGACAGGGAGCGAGGGACTGGGGTATCCTGAATCAAGGTGAGTGACTAGGTCTTCCTGTTTCTGTACCAACACCTCTTCTACCCTTGGGCAAGGCAGTGGTCCATCAAGTGGGAGCTGTTGGCTGCCCATGCACTTGGAAGCTAGGGGGCAACCTTGGCATCCATTAAAATAACCATCAGTGAAAACCCACAAAAAAGTAGAAGGTGTTCATTAAATTTTGTTGACATAAAGACTTTAGAACAGTGCTAGCAATTGTTCAGTAGATATCACCTATTAATATTATTCATCTTTACAATGCCAATGTAGCCACTGTCATTGTCTTCATTTATAGAAATCAAAGCTGAAAGACAATAAATCCCTTGTCCAAATCATGAGCCAGTATTGCAGCCCTGGTTTGTGTGAACTTAGAGACCACATGACTAATAGCTAGATAATCGTGCCTGAGGCTCTGAACTCAAACCAGAGGTCAGCACAATCAGCCGCCTGTTTTTCTTATTTGTGTGTGTTTTATTCATGTATATATTTATTTTACTTTTATAACCAGCTAACAATGGGTTTTACATTTATTTTTTTGCATTTTAAATGATTATCTAAGTGCCTACACAACATCATGAGTTTACTTTTTGTCTCTTAAGGCCTAAACTATTTATTGTACTATCTGACCTTGAGGAAAGACTTTGCTGAACTCTTTTAAACTATTGGGTTGTAGTAGTGGTTGGTATTGAAATCTTGTCTAAATTAATGAGTGTCTGAAATTTGGGTGAAAGCCATTGATAATGAGGCGTGAGCAGGTTAACGCACATTTCACTTTAGCATACTGGAGTTAATCAATCATGGCCCATACTGATTAAATGACTTTTAGCAAATGTATAGATTTTCAGAATTATGAAGGGTCTAATGTTGGCTCAGCAGGATGTGTATGGCAGAGATAAGAATAACTTCACCATAATTCTAATATCTCAAGAATAGAAATGTGAGGAAGGAGGAATGTGCAAGGAAAGGCAATTACAATTACAATAAGGTAGCAACATAGTTATTTGGAAATCTTTAGGCAAAATAAGCATTGTCCATAACTAAATATGTGTCCTGTGTGTTCATCAGTTAATGAAAACCATTCCATAAATTTGTAGGCAAAAGTATGAATTTTATGATTCTTCAACAGGATGCCTTTACAGTTTTTTTCTATGTGTATCATGACTATTTTGATGCTGATATCCGTTAAGACATTCTTGAAACCCAAACATTACCTGTAATTTCAAAGTGAAACTTGAAAGTCGGCTGCTGCAACAGTCTGCAGTAATTTGCTTAGAATTTCAAGGAACACAGTGCAGCCACCCCAAACAAAAGAGACTTTTAAAGCCTCTTAATGAATGTTGATTTGAGTCATCCATTAACACGTAAGTGTATCCAGGTTCCCATGCTGTAATCTTGCTCGTCCATGAGCTGAAATTTGATGGGTAGTTATCTTCTGGTACAGTCTTCAAAGGCAGAGTTGAGTAGACATGTTTTTTATTAGCTGGTTTCTGTCGTTTTATGATTAGAACATGATGCTTTCGTGTGCAAAGCTAATAGCAAGATAAGCCACAGCAGTGAGCAGTATTATGCAGGAGAACAGTGTGCCAGGGGTTAACCACGCTCAGCAGCACTGATAGACTCGAGGAGTTTATTTCTCCAGGCTTACAAATTTGATTACTATAGAGTACAAAGCTATTAAAAATATGACCTTTCTATTTTTCATACCTTGGCAAAAAGCCAGATAATAACTTTGTTTGACTTGGTTAGTATGATAGAGTGCTTATTCAGATGGAAATAAAATGACTTTTCTTTACTGGAAATTATACCTTGAAGTCTAAATGTCCATCATCGATATAACACACAGGCAGACACGTTAATTCGGGCCTGAAAGCAGCCAGAGCTGTTAAGGAGAGAAGTACAGCGTTTCCATCTTCTGGAGGGAAATGCATATTTTTGTACAGATGTCATCAACTTTAAATGGTGAAAGGTAAAACTACTGTTTTAGGACAAGTAAAGTAAAAAAGCTGACTACACTATATTATCAGAATAATAAAATGAGGCCTAATTGCATCTTTAAAAGCAAAATAAATAATATTTTTCCTTAAACCATTTTTTTTTCCTTGGGACTTTTAAACCAGGCAAGGTAAACATATATGGACACTGTCCCAGGTTGTAATTTGAACATTATAAAATACAAAAAAAGCAATAATTTAATTTTTTAAATGATAGATTAATTTTTGAAAGTTAATAAACCCTGCAAGTGTTGCTATTTGAGTTTACAATGAGTGAGAGAAAATGCTGGGATTTTTTTGCGTAGTTCCCATGAGTAAGATAGAAAATAGATTCCCTCAGTGTGTGTTCACAGGCAGAAATGGGTCTATTTCAGCATTTCATAGAAGAATTTTACTGAAATACCCCTTTTCTTTTGGGCGCAAATAGCCAGGCCTCTAAGGTGGATGAGTTTTTCTTTCATGGCAGCCTTGTAACCGAGCCACGATGTGGGCCCTGTCTACTGAGATGAGTGTGTAGTAGAGTGGTTAAAAACAACAAAAAGAATAGTTTTTTTCCCTGAGGCCTAATATTTCATTTATTTAAATTTTTTTTTTTTTTTTTGCTATTTGAAAATGATGCAAAGTAGAAATGGGGAACTGGTGTAAATGAGAGATTTTAAAGGAATCAGGAGGTGTCCTGTGCTGCCCACTCTTCCTTGCTGTCCAGTGTTGCTCTCCACATGCACTGCCCCCTGCAGCTGGCACCTATGGATTTGCCTTCCTTTCTTGTGATGCCCTGTTGGCAACAGCATACATGGACTTTGAGACTGTCCACTGCCAGAGTAGCCCGTGCTTCACCTCTGACCATGGAAATCATTTTCCTGGGGAGGAAGTGCGATCTCCAGCTCAGACCCTGAGACTCACTGCTCATCAGTCAGCAGCCCTTGACCTGGCAGCACTATGGAGTGGACCCTTCAAGGCCAGAGTTCTCGGAGTAGGAATGCATAGGTATAGGAATTGGTGTAGGGTGGGAAGGTGAGTTTGACCCCTCTCTCTATTATACCTCACATAAAAAGGTTGTTTTTTTCCCTATTCCTACAACTTCAAGCAAGGTGCATTGAAGATGATATTGACCAAAGGAAGTGTACTTCCACCAGAGAAGATGGCCAAATTTTCTTTAAATAGGAAGCTAAGATAGCACCCTAGGCATTTCAACCTCCTCAGTCCCTGAACCACTGGGCAGAGAAGTCATTTTCCTGAATGCTCCCACCCAATGGGGCGAGGAAATGGATGCTGGAAACACAAATTTGCTACTGCTCAGATGTCTATTGAGTTTGTCCCTGGGAAAACGTGACCACCCAATTAGGACAGACCACTGAGGAGGGGATCCTGCTGGAATGGAGGTTTGGGTGACCCCATCAGTTAAAATAAAAGTCTAAAACTATCAGATAAATTTTACTAAGTTGGTGGAAGAAGAAAGTGACAATTATACATTTAGGCTTTGTAATCTGCTTCAGAAGTGAGGACTGTGGCAGCTATATTTTATGCTGATTAATTATACCTTTCCTACCATTTTTCTTGCCACCATATAGGAAAGACACTGATGACAGCTTACATTTCAATAGAAGGTCCCAGAAGGAGTGTGCAATCATTGTTCAAAAATACTTCTGCTGATGGAACTCTGTTTCTCTTGTTTTAGGAACTTGAATGTTTCATCTGGAACCAACCCTCCCTTTCCCCAAAGAAACCCAGAGCAAAATGAAAAAATGAATAAAGGTCAGAAGGAATGAACATTGCTGTGTGCTCTCCACCTGTAAGGTACCGTCTCTACCTTGCTCTGCTACACATTCTGACAAATTGACCTCTAAGGATTGTGTCACCTCTGGATTCTGTTGGTTTCAGCCAATTGGCACTGGCAGGCCTATTTCAGAGGGTGGGAGGAGAGCACTGTTTTTTTTGTTTTGCTTTGTTTTTGACAGCCTCTGTTGGGCAGTTACTGTGTTCCTTCCTCTAAGATCATGGCATCTCTTGAATGGCTCATTCCCCTCTGTGACAGATCTCTCTGAGTTCAGATAACAGCTGCCTCCCTTTCCCTGAAGCAATGGCTTCTGTCTAGTTCTAGTTCTAGTTCTAGTTCATTACATGTTCTAGATGTTGGCTATCCCCTTCGTTCCCTTAACATTATCAACATCTTTAAGAACAGTCTCTTTATTACATTTTCTAATTTATCCTTTTGAGTATGACACCTATTTCCCACCCGAACTGGTACCCCTAAGTTCTAGTCTTTGTTCTAACACATACCTATAGGTTAATCATATAATTTTTCATAGAACTGAAGAAAAATGAGCTTACACGTGAACTTCTCTCACTTAAGATCTTATGATTCTAGATTTATTTAAAAATATCCACCAATATTACTATCATCCCTTTACTTCCACTCAACAGGTAAAAATTATAATTGTTTGTTAGATATTATAATATTTATGTTTATCAGCTATTAAAATAAGTCCTCTAATAGTAACAAATTAAGAGGATGAGAAGATTCTAACAATCTTGAAAACCCTTATATCTGTAGGAAATGCTGATATATTCCATCTGTAAATTTTGCCATCATTCCTCAAAGTAATTTTTACCTCTAACAAGTTATTTTTTCTAGGTACCATGTCACTAATTTAAAATTAGCTCTTCAGTAAGGTCACCTTCCAAGGTTGAGGAAGTTAAAATCTGTGACTTGGTGATTATCAATTTTCAATGAATTACATAAATAGGATAAGAGCTTTGTTTTAGTAGAAAGAATACTGCAGCAGCTTCAACAACAACAACAAAATTAAATCCACTAAAAATAAATTGCAGGCAAGACTTCTGGTAATGGTCAGTTGAAGAAATAATCAAATTCTCCCATCAGAAAACAACTACTCCCTGCAGCTGGTGGAAGTTCTGCCAGCTTAGAACAAGCTGTGAGGACTGTAGCTTCTTGACTGTACTCAGTGACTGACGATCTGGAGCAATGAATGATGTGAAACATTCAACAAAGGAATTAAGGAGCACACTCAGATATTCAAAGAAAGATCTGAGGGAATAAAGGCAAGAGACCAATGGAAAACAAATAGCAAAGTGATAAAAGTAAATCCAGCCATGTCAATGATTGCATTAAAAATAAATGATCTAAATACCCAAATTTTAAAAGGCAGAGATTATAAGATAGATAAATAAAAGAATTTAACCTTATATGTTGTCTACAATATACACATACCACAGAGTCAAATAAGTTAAAAGCAAAAAAAAAACACCCACATATCATATAAATAGTAACCCCCAAGAAAACTACATTTTTTAAAAAGATTTCATTTATTTTTAGAGAGAGGGGAAGGGAAGGAGAAAGAGAGAGAGAAATATCTGTGAGTGAGAGATGATACATCGATCCATTGCCTCTCGCATGCCCCCTACTGGGGACCTGGCCTGCAACCCAGGCATGTGCTCTGACTGGGAATCGAACCAGTGATCTTTGGGTTTACAAGCTGGCAACCAATCCACCAAGCCACACCAGCCAGGGCTACACTTGTTATATTATTAATTAATTGACAATTTAAAGGAAAATTAGCAAGTATATAGAAGGCTTAATGGTATAAACCAGCTCAACCTAATTGACAAATACAGCCATTTTATTTAATAACTGCAGAGTACATAGTGTATTCAAGTACAAATAAAACATTTTCAATTTAGACAACATAAAACAAATTTAATAAATTTAACAGAATTAAAATCATACAACATATTTTCTTTGATCACATAGAATTAAGTAGACAATCAACAAGAGAAAGAAATCTGAAAAATCTTCAGATATTTAGAAGTGAAATAATGCACTTCTCAATAACTCATAAATCACTGAGAAGATCACAAGGGGCATTAGAAAATACTTTGAATTGAAGGGAGGTAGAATCAAAGGTGGGAGGTGGGGATGACTGGGCTGGGGGGAGTTGTGGGGGAAAAATGGAGACAATGGTACTTGAACAACAATAAAAAATACTTTCAAGTAAAAATAATAATAATAAAATAAATATAAAAAAACAAACAAAAAAGAAAATACTTTGAATTGAAAGAAAGCAAAATTATCATATGTCAAAATTCATGAGGTGCAACTAAGACATTACTTAGTGGGCAATTCATTTGCCCACTAAGCTAAAAATAGCTTTAAACACCGCTATTAGAAAAGAAAAAAGGTCCCAAATCAGTAACCTAAGCTGCCATCTGAAGAAAGTAGAAAGAGTAGAGCAAAATAAATTAAAGAAAGACATAATAAAGATTAGAGCAGAAATCAATAAAGTAGAAAGTAAATAAAAACCAAACAAAATGGACAAGTCTTTAGGTAGACTGACCAAAAACAAAAATAAAAAAAGACACAAGGCACAGATTACCAAAATCAGGAATGAAAAAGGAGCATTACCACCTATGGAAATTAGAAGGAATATAAGGGAATGTTATGGACATTTTTATGCCTCAAATAGAGAAAAACTTAGATGAACTAGGAAAAAACCTGGAAATGCACATATTTCCAGAAGTGAATAAATAAGAACTAGATTATCTGAATAGATCTATAATAAGTAACAAAATTAAATAATTAATGACTTTTCCATGAAGAAAAGCTGATGCCCAGATGGCATCACTGGTGAATTTATTAAATATTGAAAGTAGAAATAATAGCAATCTTTCACAAACTCAGAAAATAAAGGAGAGAGGAGAAACTACCTCCTTATTCAATAGTTTCAGTGTTATATTGATATCAAACACAAGGATGTGGCCAAAAAGAAAAATATACACCAATACCCCTTATGAGTATAAATGCAAAAACTGCTAACAAAATATGAGCCCACAGATTCCAGAATGGTGTTAAAAGAGGACACTTGTCAAAGCCTTGTAAGATTTATGCCTGAAATGCAATGGTGGTTTAAAATATAATAATTAATTAATCTACTGCACTAAGTTATCAAATAAAGGTCAACAGCTGATCATCACAATAAGTGCAGAAAAAACTATTTGACAAAAACCCAGTTTCCGTTCATGACCAAAATCTCTCAGCAGCTATGAGTAGAAGGAAAATTTCTTAATTTCAAAAAGGGCATATATGATACACCCACAACTAATATTGTACTTAATCATGAATAAAGGACTACTTTCCCCTAAGTTCAGGAACAAGGAAAGAATGTCTATTTTCACACAATTTAACATTATATTTCTGGTTCTAGCTAGTGTGATAATACAAAAAAACCCCTCCAATCAAACAAATAAATAAAGACATCCAATATGGAAGAAAGAAATAAAACTGTTATTTTCAGCTGACATTATTGTCTATGTCGAAAACCTGATGGACTTTATAGAAAAGATACTAGAACTAACAAGTGATTTTTACAAGACTTCAGGATGCAAAATTAATATAAACACATCAACCATATACTATTGGTAACAAACAATCTAAAAATGAAACTAAGAAAATAGCTTTATTCATAAGCACATCATAAATAATTAGAGATAAAGTTAAAAGAAGTGAAAGACATCCTGGAATCTACAAAACATGCTGAGAGATTTTAAAGATCTAAATAAATAAAGAGACACTGCATGTTTGCAAATTAAAAGACTCAGTAATGTAAAGGTAGCAGTTCTTCCCAAATTGATCTATGGATTCAATGCAATCCCTGGCAAATCCAAGAACACTTTAATTTTTGTAGAAAATAACAAGTGATCGTGAAACGTATGTGGAAATACAAAGGACCTAGTGAGCAAAACAATTTTGCAAAATAAGAACAAATTTGGAAAACGTTCATTATCTGATTTCAAAACTTACTCTAAATGTACAGTGATCTAGATTAATTGAACTGAATTGAGAGTTCAAAAATAAATGCTTACATTCATGGAAACAAATTTCTACAAAAGTGCCAAAACAGCTCAATGCACCGAGGGTGTCTTTTCAACAACTGGTTCTGGGATAATTGTATAATCACATTCAGAGAAATGTTCTGAGACTTTTACCTAACACCACACACAAATATCAACTAAAATGGGTTATAGACACAAACATTTAAAATTTCTAAAGTATCCTGATTCCAAAACCAGAAGAGACACTACAAAAAAGAGAAAATTATAGGCCAATATCCGTGATGAACACAGACTATAAAACAAAATCTTCAACAGAATATTAGGAAACCAAATACAGCAATAACATCAGAAAGATCATACACAATGATCAAGGGGATTTATTCTGGGAATGCAAGATTTGCACAATATTCACAAATCAATAAATGTGATCCACCACATGAACAAAATGAATAATAAAAACCACATGATCATATCAATAGATGCAGAAAAAGCATTTGCTAAAATCTAGCACCCATTTATGATAAAAACTCTCAGCAAAGCGGGAATAGAAAGAGCATACATAAACGTTATAAAAGCCATATGTGACTAACCCACTGCCAGCATCACACTCAATGAGCAAAAACTACAAGCATTCCCCTTAAGATCAGAAACAAAATAGAGATGTCCACTTTCTCCTCTCTTATTCGACATTCGACAGAGTACTGGAAGTCCTAGCCAGAGCAATCAGACAAGAAGAAGGAATAAAAGGTATCTAAATTGTAAATGAAGAAGTAAAAGCTGTCTTTATTTGCAGATGACATGATACTGTACATAGAATACCCCAAAGATTCCACCAAGAAACTACTAGAACTAATGAATGAATTCAGCAAAGTAGCAGTATACAAAATTAATATCCAGAATTCAGTTGCATTTTTGTATACCAATAATGAACTAACAGAAAAGGAAATTAAGGAAACAATCCCATTCATAATTGCTCCAAAAAGAATCAAATACCTAGAAATAAGCTTAACCAAGGATTTAAAAGACCTTTACTAAGAAAATTATAAGACACTGAAGAAAGAAATCGAAGAAGATACAAATAAGTGGAAGCACATA
>VMDR010013607.1:0-24741 GCA_007922815.1 Macrotus californicus | reverse complement strand
GAGGCGGCTACTAGTGATTATGGGTGGGTAGTGAATGCAACATGGAGACACTGGATAAAGGGATGATTCACCTCTGGGAAAGACAGAGCAGGATGGCTTGGGACGGCACAAGGTTTCGTCACGCTACTCCAAACAGCACACAATTTAAAATTTGTGAATTGTTTATTTCTGTAATTTTCACTAAAAACTTTCAGAACGTGGTTGACCACAGGTAAGTGAAACCACGGATAAAGGGGGACCACTGTATGTGCTAAGCATAGTACTGTACTAGGAGTCACAGGGATGAAAAAGTGAGGTTCCTCTCTCCAGGGAGCTTGTGGTCTTGAGGTAGAGACACTCTTGTTTGTATCATTTCAACCTGAGACAATAACTGTAGGGCTCAAGATCAATTCCCAGGGAAGCGACCTTGGGTAGAGGTAAGGCAGCCACAAGGGAAGTTTGGCTGGAAGAGATGGGGCTGAACTCAGACTTGAACTAAAAGATGAAGTCAGGTGAAGAAGAGGAAGAAAGACATCCCAGGTAGAAGGAACAGGTGAGTGAAGGCACAGAGACCTGAATAGACATGGTAGAGGCTATGTGAGATTATTGGAGCAGAACAGATGTCAGGGTTGGAAGGGACAGATTTGGGAGTCGCTCATATTTTAATTAGTGTGATACTTTTGGGTTGTTGGCCCTGACCTACTAAAATCATACAATTATATGGGGAGACAGGGATGAAAAGTATGACTATGCTGTGAGGTGAGGAAATGTGAAATCTTCCTTTGTCCCTTGTTGGAAGTCAACAGATAATATCTGGAATTCCTATGTTAAAGCTCCACTCCTAATGTGACAGTAATTAGAGATGGGGACTTTGCCAGTAGCACATGGTAGATGAGGTCATGAAGGTGGGGTCCTCATGATGGGATTTATAAAAAGAGGAAGTTATCTCTGCCAGGTAAGGACACAGCAGGAAGCTAGGAAGAAGGCCCTCACCAGGAACTGAAGTGGCAGGGACCTTGCCTTGGACTTCACAACTTCTAGAATTGTGAGAAATAAATGCTGTTGTTTAAGTGACCCAGTCGATGGTATTTTGTAATAGCACAGTGGGCTGCTTTAACAACTAATACAATATCAAAAGCTGAACACCCAGGAGGTAACCAATATAAGCATGTGGTTTAGAGATATGGCAGTAAGTTTCAAAGGAATCAGTTAAAAAGTTGAACTTGATTTCCTCCGGGGACCAGGAAAGTGTGTGGTGGTCAGAGGACTACTGATTTTTGAAACAGACCTTATAGAACAATTCAACTCTTTAAATTACAGCATGTGTAATGTTGGTTGACACGTTTTTTAAACCTAAGGGGAAAAGAGAGGGAAAATAAGGAATGGGAAGGCCTAGCCTAGTGCCATCAGAATGAGTACAGTAGATGGGCAATAAATATTTGTTGAACTAATCATTCAATCAAGAACTGGACCTAATACAAAAACAAAAACAAACTAAGCAAACAACTAGAACAGGAACAGAATCACAGAAATGGAGATCACATGGAGGGTTATCATCAGGGGAGTGGGTGGGGAGAGAGGGGGTAAAGGTACACGGAATAAGAAGCATAAATGGTAGGTAGAAGATAGACAGGGGGAGGTTAAGAATAGTGTAGGAAATGTAGAAGCCAAAGAACTTATATATATGACCCATGGGCATGAACTAAAGAGGGGGAATGTGGGTGGGAAGGGGTGTGCAGGGCGGAGGGGAATAAAGGGGAGAAAATGGGACAACTGTAATAGCATAATCAATAAAATATATTAAAAAAAAGAACTGAATGTTACCTAAATATTTTGAAATTAGATAAAATCCATTCACTTCTCTAGAAACTCATTTTCTAAGCAATGCCTTAAGAACTCATTCACGCCTTTCTGGGAAGTTAATTCAAGTCTGCTAGACACACAGGCCTACAGCAACTTCAAGGCTAGTGATGGGCCCTGGCCGGGGTGCCTGGTGCAGAGGCTGCTGGCCTTGACAGGAGCTGCAAAGGGCAGGGAAGCATGCTCTGCAGCACCTCCCAGCTTTCCTTTTAAATGATAGCCTAGGACAAATGATATTAACAAGTGTAATATGGTTATGAACCTCCCATGGTTATGAACCATTTCGTCATTGCTGTTATAATTCCACCTTTCTCTCCTCCAAGTTAAGAGAGTGCTGTTGAGGTTACTCTAGGAAGCTAACAGAATCCACTATAATTTATGTGAACAGTGAATTTATTATAAACTATCCATGAGTTTTTGTTAGAAATGTGCACCACTTTTAGAAAAAGTTTTATTGGAATATCACACACACACACAGAAAAAGGCACCAAGTATAAGTGCACAGGTTGTTGAATTACCACAAACTAAAAACATCCGTGTGACCAGCACCTTGGATCAAGAAACAAAACATCACCAGCACGCCAAAGCCCACACTATGCTCCCTTCCAGTCACTACCTCAGCCAAGGACACGACAATTCTGGTGTCTGACACCATAGATTAGTTTTGCTTGTTTTTGAATTTTATGTAAATGGAATCATATTGCATATATATATATATATGGTCTGTCCAGAAAGTATCCAGCCATGTACCATGAAAAATAGAGAAATTTCTTGAAGAAGATACAAGAAACATTGTACATGGGCCAATGATGCCTCAGTTCCCTTCAAAATAGGCGCCTTGGAACCTCACACAGTTCTCTCAATTGCCATCAGCTGCCCCATTGTATTTTCCTGAATCTCACTGATGGTCTGAAATCTCTTCCCTTTCAAAGGTGATTTTAGTTTTGGGAAAGGCCAGAAGTTGCAGGGTGCCAAATCTGGGCTGTAGTTCCCATATTTCAGCCACCTGGGTGATTTGATGTTTCGCCAAAAATCTCGGCACCAGATGTGATGCAGCTGTGACAACAGCTGGACTTTTCCCAGACCGACCTCCTATATTCTTTGATGTTGGGGTTTTTTTGTTCAGCATTTCGTCAGATTTGTCCATATTATTCCCTGTACATGTATTTGCTTGATTCCACTGCTATAGGGTATTTCATTTTATGAGAAAGCTACAATATATTTATCCGCTCCATTTCTGGTGGGCATTTGGACAGTTTCTGTTTGCTCGGTCACTTTTATATTCTACTGTGGGAACTGAGGACTGACCGTTTTGAGGAGCGTAACTGCTAGGTTAAGGTAACAAGCATTTAACACACTGCTCAGCTGGCAATCAACTCCTGTCACAAACCCTGTCCTAGTAGGAGAGCCTTAAAGACCATGTTCCAAGGCAGAACAATGGAATAAGTCAACTGTTGTCCTTGTAAATTAGTAAAGATAAAGCAAAGTGAAGAGCGAATGATCATTAGACACCAGCTCAAAATATCTCAGTATCAGTAAGCCTTTCTCTCTGCTCCAACATGTGATGCTTGCCTTTAGCCATATGAACTCAACTGATGCCACAGTTACGCAGCTCTTAGCTTGGCCTGGCCCGACCCCATGTGTCCCTGCCCACAAACCTGACTAAACAGGCCTTCGTTAGAAAACTTGCTTGTTCTTTACTAACAGGTCTTGAACACAAAACTGACCATTACGGACGAACTTTTATATACTATTAATAGTTGAAAATTAATTTCAAAATTCAAAAATAAAATATCACATGGAAAAAACTGATAGAACCAAATTCATTATTCAAAGTATTTCCCAGAATTTCCTCATACCAAAATGGTGGTGGGCCGGTAAGTCATACACCTAGAAATCATTAAAAACAAACAAACAAAAAACAACAGGCCTATGCAGAGGAGAATTGTGCAGATGTCTGAAAAGAAGCAGATATGAGAGTCCCTGAGGCTCTAGAACGAAAGATGGAGAGAGAAACTTCTGAATTTCCCTGTTCCTTTGAGTGGAATTGTACGAGTTTCCTAAGATTCTCCTATATTTTTTCAATAACCTCCCTTAATTCTACTCAGGCTTTTTAAATGAGTTTCTGTTTCTTGTAAAATAATATATACCCTAAGGTCATATTATAATAATATCTCAATAATATAGCACAATTCAAATGTATCACACGTACAGCTCAATTTTCTAATAGAAATCTATAATTTTAATCTAACCAAAATTTATAGATGAAAAGTAATTATTTCTTATTTCTGTTATAAAGTTACAAAGGTAATTTGTGTATGTCTAGTCAGTATAGAAATATTTAAATGATGCAGAAACATAGCAAAACTGTGAATGTGAAAATTTCTCTATTGTCTCAACAAAGACTGGCCAGTCCCATCCCCTCTCCAGAGGTAAACACACTAATAACAATCTTTCTGATTTTTCATATGCTTCTACACATGTGTCTTATAGAGGTATTTATACAATATATTAACATCATATATTTCTTAACATAAGCATGATAATACTATATTTACTCATCTGTAACTTACTTTTGTAATCATTAATATGTTAAATATACTTGTCAATCCATTTAGATCTTTTTGATGCTTTTTAACAGCTCTAAGGCACCTATAGTATTGACAATTATACCCTTAATTATACCAATAATTATTACCCTTTCTTTATCTGTGGTTATTTCTAGTTTTATACTATTTAAAATTATGCTGCAATGATTTATGCATCAATTACTGGGCATTGAATTACATTTTTTCTTTTTTAAAAAAACTATTTTAAATTACAATTTACATTTAACATTATTTTGTATTAGTTTCAAGTGTACTGTGTATTTCTGGAGAGTAGATTCCAAGAAACAGAACTGCTGAGTCAACTTTCAGAAATAATTCCCTCCTCCTGTAACCCATAGAAACTTCATTTCTTTAATGTGACCTTTGCTCCTTTCTCTACTTTTGATTCAAACTGGCCTCACCCAGCACCCTGACTCACCTGCCTCCTTCTCCTTTGCATGTCCACTCACTTAATCACTAAGTCCTTAGGACGATAAAGTTCTGATCTCCATCAAATAATCTTAGGAACAAAGTCTGGGGTCAGTTGACCCCAGAGACAGCATTTAGGTCAACTACAAATAACATCCAGGCCTCAGTTGTGTTTCAGTTCCAGGCCCACAAAAGCTGTGAAACAGGATGAAGAAGCCATGAGGACCAGATACACTGATCAACTGCCCCCTACCCTAGTGTCAACTCATCAGGAGAGACCATGACCTTGACCATGACTCTAACTCCCTTAGTCACCATGATTAATGATCTTCCCCTTTATAACCCATCTCCTGGAAGCCATCCGGGAGCCAGATTTTTGAGCATCAGCCAGCCTGTCTCCCAGGTGTGGGCCACTTCCTGAAAATAAACCCTTACTTTATTTGCTGCCAAATTCCTGTTCATGTCTTATTGGGCTCTGATGTGCCCAGCAAACAGATCCCTTTAGTCCAGTTACACTATCCCACTATATAAGAGAACACATTTTTCTGGACATTATATATTATCAATATTTTGATTAAAAATTGGTAAAATTTTTACTAATCAGGTAGGTGAAAAAGTTCACTTTTTGTTTGCTGTAATTTTTATTCAAAGAGCAAGCACATACATTTTTAAAATTTTATTTAACTCACTTTTGAGCATTTAATTCATAATACATGGGTTCATATTGGGAAATTAAATATGAAATTTCAGCTATGTCTGTAAAAATCAATATATAAACTATTATGGCAATATACAAAAATGACAAATGCATGGACATTTCTTTTAAGTAAACTTGCCATGTAATTAATTGCATTGGTGACATTTTTATATAGCAATCTCTTATAAGCCTCTGCTGCTTTCCCATAATGTAACAAAGGTTAGTGCACAAGATAGGCAACACAGGATGACTTAAAATGCAAATAAAGAAAAAAGTTGTTTTGCTCCATCTGCTCCTGCACATTGTGTCAGCATCACAGTGTGCTCACCGCCCCTCCCTGCCTCTCTCCACCTGTGGAGCAGAGAGTATTCGTGCACAGGCCCCACAATGACCATGAACCCTCCTCCCCTCCTCGTGGTAAAGCAGGACTCAAAAGAAAAATTAGTAAGACAGTAACATAATACAACTGATTTCTCTAAGGCCCAAGTCATTCTAATTTCCTTTTTAAAATTTCTTCATGTTTTAAAACAAGGAGAGAAATAAACCAAAGCAGAATTTAAAAGAAACTCTGTCTCCTAGGAAATAAAGCAATGTGCTTTGGTCTGAAAGGAGCGAGTTACAAAATCATAGTCTACTGCAGTGGAGAATTAAGAACATGGGCTGGCCCGGTACTCAACCATCTGGGTTTGAATCCCAGTCTCACCTTGGCCAAATCACTTTCATCAGCCTAAGCTTGTAGAACGCAGATAGTAATAAGTACTCCATAGAATGGCTGGAATCGAATGAGAATTGAATGTGATCATCCTGGTAAAGTTCTGAGCCTCTCTCTGGTCCCACCTAAATGCTAAGTAAACAGTATCTAAATTTCAGTGGAGTTGAAGAGTGATCCTGTGTTTTACTAGACATGGATAGGCCGTGTGTGCCCTAAGGTAGGTCCCGAAAGGACAAAGAAAGAACAGAGGAATGAGGTATGTCTCTACTGGGGCTGGGTACAGCGGTGTGAGTCAAGCTAGGGCAGGCAAGGTGAGAACAGAAAGCATAATGGGGTCACAGACAAAAAACTGAAACAGACTACTATAAAAGCTGGAGGTGATAGAAACAGGAATGCAAGAGGGGCAGGCATGGCAGCTGGAGCCCAGGTAGTTCAGTGCTAAATGAGGTAGGTGCTTACCTAGAGCAAAGCATTCAGCTGGGATCTTATTCCTATGCAATGGGAAGGCTCCAAAGGGACAGGAGTGGAGTGACTGACATGACTCAGCATGCATGGCCAATAAGGCTTCCATGTGGAGACCAGTCAGAGGGCATAAACTTGGGAACAGGGAGACCATCAGGAAGCTGTTGTCCAGGCGAGAGTAATGGAGGCTGGACTAGGGTGGAAAGAGTGGAGATGGAGAGAGGTGAAGAGATTTGAAATGCATGGAATAAGAAAAGGAAGGAATTGGTGAGGGCTTTAGTGAGTGAGCAGAGGACAGTACCAAGAATTCCAAGATGGATCCTGGTTCCCCAGAGGCCTGAGGGGTATCACTGAAGCCCTGGATCAAGGGGTCTTTTCAGGAAGTCATCTAGTAAGGAACTGATAGAGGATTGCCCTGGGAAAGAAAGTGATATGTAGCAATGCTGTGTTAATTGAAAATAAAAACAAAAACAAAATTAAAAAACCTTAGCTCTCAAGGACTTATTTGAAGTTACCTTGGAAGAAGTAAAGAAATCTGAAAAGCCAAATTCAGTTCAAACTTAGGAAAGATGACAGAATTAAATTCTTCTATCCAGTATGAAATTCCACTGACCCATGAGAGAAAAATGTACAAAATCAAAGGTTGTACAAAAGAACCCAGTATTCTTCAAAACATAAATTTCATTTATCTAAGGGTCTTCTGCAGGATACTGTCAAGAGAATCTGGTTGTTTTGGAACACAGCTTTGAACTTGCTTTTTTTAACAACAAATTAGGTTTAATGCAGCCTCAGCCTTTCATTTGACATTAACATAATGGGACAGCAATGGATTGGTCCTTAAACAAGTGATTAAGGCAGCATCTGTGGAAAAGGCAGCATGTCCTTTGGAACAAAACTCCGCCAAACAAAGATTTCTTCATGCATTATAACTTACAACAGCGAACACAAAGTTACATGCTGTTATAAGGGTACTTTTAATCATCACCACTTTGAACCATAGTGTTTTAGAGCTGGAAGGGACCTTTAGAGAACATGTGATCCAACTATTCCATTTTACAGATAGGAAGCCTAAGACTCAGAGCACTTGATTGACTGATGACCACGGAGGAGATTTGTGACAGAGCATAAACTGACATCCAGCTTTCTTACCCTGGGCATTTTCCACTATACCCACTACCCTTCAAATGACTGGAGATGGAAGAAAAGCTGCAGAGTGGAGCTCCTTAGCTAGTTATTCCTAAAACTTGGATTCTATCTCTTAGGACATGACTTAGAGGGGTTGCTTATTGTGACTCCCCACCAAAAGAAATTGATTATCAAGTTAACATAAACAGTCTATAAAATAGTTAACATATTATTCTCAAATGTGTTTTTTCTCTTGAATATAGACTGTATTCACATTTTTAAATTTCCTTGGAAGCTCCCCCAAGCTTTAAATGTGCCATTAGGACAGTGCTCATAACCATGAACTCCAACTTTCATACCATCAATTTGCAGTGTCTTCCTTTTTCATAAAGGTCAGTGAACAAAAATTGCATCCTGAAATGCAATCCCCTAGATTACAACCCTTCTAGAGAATTCTGTCTGCTGTTCAAGCCACACGCACACTGCACAACCAATTCCTGACCCAGGAAGAAACCAGCATGTCACACAGACCTTTTGTACGATTCCTTTTGTTAATAGAACCAGTGAGCCTCAACTGAATTCAATCTTAAATGTCCAGTGCACCATGGCTGGATATCCACAGAGGAACGTGTGCTCTTCCAGGATATTGCAAAACTTAAAACTGGTAGCTTTTGTTCTTTTCGAGAATAATGTGAGAAAGCATGAAAACTTTCTGCTTGTATTTATAGGTGGCTCCCCGCAATGTCTCCACATTGCACCTGAGACAATTTGATGAGTGTTGTCAGACTTGGCCGGGAGAGAAGAGAGAGACAGAGTGAAGGGGAGGCAAGGAGGGGGTGGAAGAGAGTGGAAGATAAGGTGAGAGGAGAAATGGAGATAAAGGAAAGAAGGAAGGAGGGGAAAGAGAGAAGAAATACTTATGAACCAGCTCTCATTAAGCTTTTCCTTCCAATGTTTTCTTCTAGAACTAAGAATACTTTTGGGAAATTTGTTGGTATGATAGATATAATTTTGATAGCAAAAGTTGTGATAAATACCAAACATACACTATAGGGAACCTAACCATGTGTGATGCGATCTTGTGGCTCAGCTCTGGTTCTGAACGCAGACGCGCGTGGTGTACAGAGAACATCCATGAATAGGTCTCCCGTGGGAAATCACTCCTGCATTGTACCTAGGCCACTTTGAGACTTGCTT
The DNA here is from genome assembly GCA_007922815.1 of Macrotus californicus. NCBI lineage: Eukaryota > Metazoa > Chordata > Mammalia > Chiroptera > Phyllostomidae > Macrotus > Macrotus californicus. Next base: position 15,692 of record VMDR010013607.1, on the reverse strand, counting down.
TTGCTAAAAAACTCCCTCACCTTGAATTGAGGAAACATGTGTTTACTGCATATCTTTAAAGTAACTTCCCAAAATCTTTGCTACACCTCTCAAGTTAGGGTGTAACCAGTTCAACCTTTTCCCTTTACAATTGCAAATGACCTTTATTTTGAAGGGATTAGCAACATTCTTTTGTTATGGTAACCACGACCTGTACATAGTGAAGGAGGACCCTCCTTGATGTAATCTACCTAGAATATCAATAAAAGCCTGTTGAGACAAAGGGTCAGGGCCCTCTCTCTTGATCCTTGAGAGATTAGCCACACATCCCTTTTTCTCCACCGGATTCCTTTAGTCCCTGTGAATTTGTTCGTCACTTGTCCGGGGATGTAGGACAAGCATTCCACAACCACCACAGTACACAATTAGTCTATACTCAGGACTTCCAGAGCTTTAGGATCCAGCCAGCATTTTATAAAATGTAGTGTGTTTCCCTTAAAATAAAAAAGGTAGTGAGCATGCTCGATGAGCAACTGAAGACTGAGAACAAAGAGTATGAAACTAAATATGATAATTTATACAAAATGATTAGCATACTTAGAAGAGCCTCAGAAAACAGTAACATTATTATTTGTGTAGTAGTGCAACCAATACAACGTACAACAAAATTAATTAGACAAATTACCCTTACAGATAAATGTAGTACATGTGATAATTAACCATAAATGATAAATTCTCATAAATCATTGCAATTAATACCTTCACAGAACCATATCTACTTTTTCTCTGTTTTGCTTTAGAGGCTTCCATCTTTATGATATACCATTGTTTATACTTCCCCCAAGCGCAAGTTAATCCTTTCTGCAGTCATGATGCTTCCATTCCTGGAAGCCATAGAGGTCGGACAGTATCCCCCAAGCAAGTGTCTCTACTTCCCTTCCTGGCCTTAGGCAAATGTTCACTGGGTCTCCTCTGGAGGGGGCCTAGCCTAGGTAACTGAGGACAGAGGGCTCCAGGCTGCTGACTCTGGAGAGCAGGCAGCGCACAGTGGGCCAGCAGCAGCCCCACCCAGAGAAAGAGCAGGTATAGAGGGACAGGCTTGGGGCAGGAAGATTCAGAACCAGGGGATCGAATTGTTCTAGGGAAAGGGATGAGTGACCCTGAACCCTGGGGGGTTTTCAGCAGAGCCTCCTGGTAGGATGGGTGCATGGGATCCAGCTGGGCCAGGACTAGGCTCCCGGCAGGGCAGGGAACACCAGTGAGCCATTTAATTTCCCAGTACAAACCTTGCAGGCCAGGAGAGAGTGAGATAATATATTCAAAGTGCTGAAAGAAAAAACTCCAACCAGGAACCCTTCAACCAGCAAAGGTGCCCTTCAGAAATGAAGAAGAGATAAAGACTTTTCTCAGGCAAACAAAAGCTGAAGGAGTTCACCACTACTAGACCTGCCTTACAAGTAATGCTAAAAGGAGTTTTTAAGGCTGAAATTAAAGAAAAGTAGTTAGCAACATAAAAATATAAAACACACTAGTAAAAGTAGGTATACAGTGAAATTTAGAATACTCTAATACTATAATATGGTGAAGTGTTAAGGAAACACACAGACTGAAAGTAAAGGAATAGAAAAAGACATTCCATGTAAATGGAAACCAAAAGAGAACAGGGGTAGCTGTACTTATTTCAGACAGAATAGACTTTAAGTCAAGAACTGTAATAAGAAACAAAGCACTATAACAAGAGAAAAAAAAAGGTCATTACATAACGATAAAAGGATCAATTCATTGAGATGACAGAAATCCTAAATATGTATGTACCCAATATAGAGGCACCTAGACATATTACATCTGAAGAGAGAAACAGAGAGCAATACATTAATAGTAGGAGACTTCAGTATCCCACTTCGTTGTTGAGAGTTTTTATCATGAAAGGATGTTGAATTCCATCTTATACCATTTACAAAAATTAACTCAAAATGGGTCAAAGACTTAAATGTAAGACCTGAGACCATAAAACCCCTTAAATGAAAACAAAGAAAAATGTTCCTTGACATTGGTCTTGGCAATGACTTTTTGGATATAACACCAAAAGAATGGGCAACAAAGCCAGTAAACAAGTGGGACTACATTGAACTAAAAAGCTTCTGCACAGCAAAGGAAACCATCAAAGAAATGAAAAGGCAACCTACAGGAAGGGAGAAAATATTTGCAAATCACATTTCCAGTAATGGGTTAAAATCCAAAATATATAAAGAACTGATACAACTCAATAGCAAAAATAAATAACCTAATTTAAAAATGGGCAAAGGAAACTAAGAAAACAACTAGAACAGGAACAGAATCGCAGGAATGGAGATCACATGGAGGGTTATCATCAGGGGAGTGAGTGGGGAGAGAGGAGGAAAAGGTACAGGGAATAAGTAGCATAAATGGTAGGTAGAAGATAGACAGGGGGAGGTTAAGAATAGTATAGGAAATGTAGAAGCCAAAGAACTTCTATATATGACCCAGGGACATGAACTAAAGAGGGGAAATGCAGGTGGGAGGGGGTATGCAGGGCGGAGGGGAATAAAGGGGGGAAAATGGAACAACTGTAATAGCATAATCAATAAAATATCTTTTAAAAAAATGGGCAAAGAAGCCAAAAGACATTTTTCCACAGAAGACATACAAATGGCCAACACATACATGTAAAGGTGCTCAACACCAGTAATCATCACAGCAATGCAAATCAAAACCACAATTACATAGTGCCTCATACCTGTTAGGATGGCTTTTATCAAAGAGACAAGAAATAAGAAGTATTTGTGAGGATATAGAGAAAAGGGAATCCTTGAATACTGTTGGTAGGAATGCAGACTGGTACAGGCATTAGAGAAAACTGTATGGAGGTTCCTCGAAAAATTAAAAATAGAATTACTACATGGTCCAACAATCCCATTTCTGGCTAATTATCCTAAGGAAACAAAATAACTATCTGGAAGAGATACCTGCACCCCCATGTTCACTGCAGCATTAAGCACAATAGGATTGGTGGACTCCCTCAGACCTAGGCACCTCATCCATCCATTCCTACTCTTGCTCCCAGGCCATACTGAAGCTAGGTTTTCTACATGCTGAACACCTGGCCGGGCTTCATTCAGAAAGCAAAGCATGGGTCCTGCTTGTTGGCAGAAACCCAAATCTACACATGGTTTGGAACACGCATTTGCCTCTGATCTTTCACCCTGCGCTCAGCCCCACCTGTCAGAGCACAGGATCCTTTCTCAGAGAGACACAGTGATATCAAACTGTCTTGCTCTTCAACTCTTCTCTCTTCCCTGTGTCTGTAGAATCCATAGCTCATCTCCAACTGGAAAAACAAGCTTTGTCATCCACATGCATTCTTTCCAATCTAATGTGTCTATGGCAAAACTTTTATGCATTGAGTCCTTCAGGATCTTAGCCTTTGATATTAAAAAATTCAGGCTTTTGAAATAAAAACTTTTTCTTTCAAACTGACTCAAGTCCATTTTGAATGTTAAACCTGAGAAGTGATTCCTTATTGTTTTGTCTGCTGTAACGTGCCTTCCGAAGGAAATTCATACCTCTGTTCTAGTATAAGTATGGGGGTGGCAGGGTGGGGGAGCCACAGGGATTAAAAGGAACAACTAACAGGAGGACTAGCAGGGATGTATGAGGACTGCTTACCAAAGGAGCTCACCCATCCCTAAGCTGAACATGTGCAAAAGATTCTGGATTTGCTGACGCAAACAGTGGTGTAAATGGTTTTGGTTCTCATCACAAAGCAGAAGCAAGCAAGTAAACAAGCATGAAGCAGAGAAACACTACACAGGTCAGGAACAGAGGATCAGAATCGCACTGATGTTTTGACTTCAGAAGGCCACCCTTGCTGCAGGTTATTTGAAGGCTGCCCCGATCCAGGCTGCCATGCCTCCAGATACTCTGGGTCATGGTTCTGTCCAACCAATAACTGGTAGTGTTTTCTCATGTTGAACAAAAAGAATGAACCAATCTAAGGATATTCCATGATAAGCCTTGGGATCATAAGTTTATATTCCCACTTACAGTTAGTTCATTCAACAAAGCTTTGGAGCTGGTGTCATCCCATCTGGATGTAACAGGAAAAAAATCATGGATTCTGCTGGTGTGCAATACTTCCCTGGCACCAGGCAGGCAATGTAAGCTCATCATACAGTAAACACTAGACCTCCCAGTTTGTTCCTTACGCCTACCACACTTTGAGCTGGAAACGTTCACAGGGGAAGTGCTTTTGGTTTCCAGTCACAAACGTGTGGGTTATGATGGTTCTGAGAATTGTGTTTGTCTTATTTTCTGCATTATCCACTCTCTACCATGACCCATCTTCCCTCTTGTTCTCTGACCTTGGCAGCATCTATCACTCCTGTCATTCACCACAAGCATGCCAAGTGCCATCCTTGGGGAGTTAGTTCTTTTAGTTTTGATTAATTGCAACAAGCTCAGTGGGAGATGGCGAGGAGAGAAGAGCTGCTCAGAGTGAGCAGCCTACAGCCCCTCAACGCTGAACGTCATGGCGGTTGCCACACACCAGCAATCTCATGAGGAGTGACTTCTTCCTCTCATTTCCCCAACTCAGCCTTTTTTCTTTACAGAGCCTCCATCATTCACCAAGATGTAACACTTACTTAATTAAAAAGTGACAGGAAATGGTTTGTCACTGAAATGACAACAGATATGCCACTATTGTTCTATTCAATTGACTATAAATTACATAATGTACAGGAAAAGGAGTGTAAAGCCTCAGCTTTTATTCCTTCTAGAAACATTGAGAAGAAATCTGTTTGGGCTTACTGTATTTATCAAAGGGTTGTGGTACTGTTTGGGGCCATCAGTAGGTCACTGTGCCTTGAGTAGCACAATGTGATGCAACACCAGTTCCGCAACCAACTGGCTCTGTGACATTGTCCAAGCTACTTCAAATACCACTTGCTCGTTAATTAAGCAAACACATTTAGAGTTTATGGGTACAATGTCAAGTAAAATAGAATCCTTACCATCCTGGCCTTATGGCACGATGTCTTCAGCTGAAAAATAAGGTAATGAAACCTACTTCCCTGGGTTGTGAGGGTTAAATGAGATTATCACATGTGATAAGAGCCTGATTTGCAGCCAGCTCCAGGGTCACTACTCCTGTAATATACTTCCCTTCTCTCTTTTTGGTAGCCTTCAGGTGCATTTCACTCTGGCCATGGCTCTACATCTCACTTCCGCATTTCAGGGGTTATACACACAGAAGAGACAGAAATACTGTGCACACCTGTCAGATACTCATGCTACCTTCCAGGGGCTAACTTCTCTATTGCTCTGGTTTTTAAATATTTTTTTGTGTTAGGATGGCGGTAGTTAATTATCCTAGATGCCTTTAAAGAGAGTCTGCTATTTTTAAATAAAATCTATCTTAACCTCAATCTATTTTAAACAGATGCTAATACAAGGATTAAAGTGCAAATAGTTTTATTGGGAAGTTAAAGAAAAACCCATTTCTCTACTCACAACACTTCTGATACCAAATGTATAGATTTTCAACACCAAACAATTCTCTTATTTTCTGCAGACATCAACTGGGTGTCCTATGACTTAATTCACTCTAATACTAACTACCTGTGGTTGGCACAGACCCCACAGGTTAAGGGCTCAATCCCGCAAGATCAACCCCCAGTCCAGATGCCATTTGCAAGCCTGGGCCTCTCATTACTTCGACTGACTGGGTATAAATCAGGGGGTCCCGCAATCCACTCCTCAAAGTCAATAATTTGCTAGAATTGTCCACAGGATTCAAAAAAAACACATTACTTAGTATTACTGGTTCATTACAAAGGCTATAACTTAGAAACAGCCAGATGGAAGGTATTGGGCAAGGGATGGGGAAAGGGTATGGAGCTTCCATGCACTCTCTGGGCATACCGCCCCTCCAGCACCCAGCTCTCTGAACCCTGTAGTTCAGGAGAGTTTTATGGAGGCTTCATCATATACAAGGGGGCACACACACACAAAAACAGAATTTATTTATAAAAAATTGTATATTTATTTTCTCATGTTTAAACTTCAGTCACCTTCAAAGTGCTCTCCATTTGATGTAATACACCTACTGAGATTTTTTTTCCACTGCTCAAAACAGTTTTTGAACTCATCGGTTTTGATGCCTTTTAGTGCTTCTGCTGTTTTTTGTTTCACCTCTTCCACATTGGCAGAACATGTCCCTTTGAGGACTTTTTTCATTGGGGAAACAAAAAAAAGTCACTCCAGGCAAGATTGGGTGAATAGGGAGGGTGGGGCATGGGGGTCATGCCGGTTTTTTTGGTCAAAAACTGCTGACACTCAGTGAGGTGTGGGCAGATACACTTGTAAATCACCCATCATGAAATAGGCAAACAAGTTGAAAGAGTCTTCAGAAAAAATCCACTGAAGCCAAACACAGCCTCTCACAACACCACCAGCAGTACACTGATACAGATGGGTTCCTAGAACACTCATCTCATCTAGAGGGGAAAGCCTGTACTACAAGGGGCCTGCCCTCCAGAAGATAATTCTGGGTTTTTTTTTGGGGGGGTCCCCTCTTGTAGATATGATGATTATTAGTTCAGTCTCCTTCCCCTCACCCTTTCCCAGAGGATGGGAGAGCTACAAGCTACAAGCTTCTAATCGTGGCTTTGACTCTCTGGTGACCAGCACCCTTCCTGAAGCTATCCAGGAGCCCACCAAGAGTTACCTCATCAGAACAAAACAAACAAAAAAAACTCCTGTAAGTCTTCATTAGCACAGTAAGAGGATTTCTTCTGTTTTGTAGTTCACTGTTATGTAGGTTACAAATCCTATTCAAATGTTCTAGGTTTTTCAGAAAAATCCAGAATCTTTTGCTCATGTTCAGCTTAAGGATGGCATGAATAAGAACTCTGTTTCCAAAGCACAAGGTCAAGGGTCAGCTCACCAGTCCTGGTGTCCTCCATCTACTTTTCAACACATCCAGCCTGCAACCCAGAAACCTGGTAAGTCCCCAGAAAAGTCAGCAGGATCATTCCCATCAGAAGATAGGATCCAAAATCAGTCTTGCCGTCCTACATAGAGTGTACGTGTAGTGACCTTGGGCACCCAGAAGCCTTCAGAAGTATAGCCCCCTCCACCCCTAAACAGCTCCTATGTCTTCATAATTCCTAAACCCTCCAAGACTTACTAATTATCTCCCCATTTTGCAGCACCTAAACATAAGCCTTTTACGAACTCATTGCCTGGGACACTGACACTGTGCTCTAATTTATACCATTTAGTGTGGGCTGGACCTTCTCCTCAAAACATAATGAATTATCCAAAAGCATGATACTAATAACTATCTAATTTTAAGTATGGGCAATTTCTGAAAATTCTGGATTTATATCCTACTCACTAGAGCAGATACTGGGGATTTCAACACTGGCCAAGCCCACTTTCACCCTGATCTTCAGGACACTATCATTTAAGAACTTCCACTGGGCTAGATTTCTAGTTTGGCCCAAGGACCTGATTTCTGTCTCCCTCCCTGGTTCACTCCTGTGGCCCAGCATGCCTCACAGAAAACCTGGTTTGGATTGACCAGGAATGGATCTGGACCATTCTTGGATTCCAGCCTTCACAGCTTCCTCTATGTCCTGTATCAAATGTACTCTCACACCGTATGGGAAAGAGAGAATCTGGCCAATTCAGAGTTTACTCCAGCCCACCTGGCTTGATCGTTCTCCTGAGCAATGTAATCTCACAATATAGTCAAAAACCTGTTAAGCTAAGGCACATTACTTGGGCTTTATCGTGAAATAACTTGGCAGAAGTTTCCTGTGGAAAACCTTAAAAACAGACACCCATTTCGGTTTGTTCCCTCCCTTCCACTTCGCTGCCTGCTCCCTGATGGGGAGAAGGGAGACAATGAGAACTTGCAGTGTTCACCCAGGGCCCCGCAGACTAAAGTCTAAGGAAACTGTGTGAGGAGAAATCAAAACTGAAGTCGCAGGCGACCATACTTCATTCACAGTGCTGACTGTACTGCCTCCAACAGTTCACACTTTTTGACATTTTCCACAGCCAAGGGCAATGTTCTTTTTCTCATTCCATAAGGAGATGAAACCACTTTACACATGAGGAGAGAAGATGGAATCAATCAAATATTGGTTGAGACTAGTATGTCCTCTGACTGGATCATTGATTCCACGAATACCTATGGAACGCCTGCTCCGTGACAGTCACCCTGCTAGGCAGGCCCTGCCTGGGGATGCAGCAGAAAACAACAGGGCACAAGCCTGCTGCTGTGGGATCTCCCGGGCAGGACACATGTGGACCCGACAGGGGCAATTCCGGTGCCTGTGCGTGGATCGCCCTGACTCCATGGTATTGTGTGCTTGACGGTGGTGGTGAAGGTGTGATTCTCTGGGCTTTCAAGTCTTTTGGGAGGGGGATGGGAAAATCTGTACAATTTTGCAACCTGTTATTTTGTGAAGTTGAGAAGGATAAAGGAAAGAGATTAAGAAATATATTAATTGGTTTACAGATTTAGGAGACTGAATTACCAAGATGTCAACATAGGTCATTCCCAGCTTTGCTCCCCATCACAAGAAGAACAACTAAAAACTATTCATGGAAAAGACATCATTGAGAAAATTCTAGAACATATTTAACAGTGGCCTGGGCGTAGAGAAACAAAGAGGCAAAAACTAAAGGTCAAAACATGTGTTTATGCTATACATGCTCTCCTACTGTTCCAATGGCTGCTTAATGGGAAGAGACTGAAATCAGAAACAATTTGGCCACTCCCCAGTAATGCTGAGCAGATAAAACACCAGAGAACAAACCCTCCTCCTGTACCTTTAGCTCACTTTTTGTCTCCCTCTTTCTTGCTGGCGTCTCTCTCTCCCGCAGACACACTGCTTTCCAGTCCTTGCTCTCCCACAGCGCATCGACAGAAATAAGAGCCTGTACTCAGCAGCTGCAATTAGCTAGTCACCGACTCCGTGCAGATCCATTCACCTCCCCCGTTTACACTAAGTGACATCTTAACTACATCTGTGGTCCCTGAGAAAAGGCAAACGAACACAGATGCCACTGCAACCCTCAGATTAGAAGGATAATTCCTAAGTGTCCTGCCAAGGAAGCAGGGAGAGCATTCAGGACCCTGACACACATGGACAGGCTGTCATTCACAGAGCAATTCGGCCACATCTTGCTGTGGCTAACCCTTCCCTGTGGAAATCAGCGTGAAGCCTTAGGAAAAAGAGAATGGAAGGCGGGTCAGGGAACCCAATTCTGCAGCCAATGCGCTCCCTCTGGCTTCTAAGTCTCAGCTTCTCTGACCAGTGAGCACAATAACGTCCACCTTCTTCCCTCCCAACACAAGAATGAAAATTAAGTGGGATATTATGTCACCATGCTTTTGCAAACTGTAAAGCATGATGCCCATAGGAACTGTTAACTTTGAACGGCACTGTTCAATATCAAAGAGGTTTTTAAGTATAAAAGGAGGCAACGTTTTACTGCTGGAGAGGTTATCTAGCACTTGAAGAAGTATTATCAGAAGCTGCTAGAACCGGAACCACTGGCAACAACAGGTCTACCGTGTGGGAGGAGAAGACAAAACAGGGACCACCAGAATCAGGGAAAGGGACATATTTGGATTCATCACTCCCCTTGCTCATCTGGCACACACAACTAATGAATAAAGGTCATCACTGGACACCACCCAAATGTCTGTCCCAGGAGTGCTCTACTAAGAGTTGAGAAAGAACCTGGACGAGGTTGTGCAGGTACAGGGCTCAGGGACCTACCTTACGAGAGGCCCATGCCAGTGGCTCTTAGGTTAGGCTTCCTCACAGGATGCTTAGTAATCTTTCTTCCAGCCTCTACAAAATTAGAACAACTCAGGTATTTTGCTTCATCTGTTTTTTTTTTCTTAGTTACTCAAAATCAGACTAAAGAACCAAAGTGAACAAGCTCCCTGCCTTTCAAAACCTAGGAACGTTTAAAGAGGCTCTAACTTAGCACCAACCTCGGTCCCCACCAGCAACCACCAGCTGACCTGTGTGCACAAATCCACAGTTCTCAGCTCTGCTCTGACATATGCCAGATGACAAGGGTCCCACACAAAACAAGTCATTCCTGTTTCTCTCTCAGGGCTCTTTTCCTTCTAGCTTATCTCAGTTTTATACGGGTAAATGCTTGTATCTACCTCCTCCATTAGCCTGCCGGTGTCACCACAGCATAGCAACTCTAACAGTGAGACTCCCCACCTTTACCCCTGCCCTGGGCACAGAGACTGGCATAGACCAGACTTCCTGTAAGCATCTACTGAAGGAATAATAATAACAGAGGTGTGCTATGGTCAAGACCACCTTGTTTCTTTAATGTATATTTCACAGTCATGGCTCAGAGCTCTTCTACATGTCTCCCTTAGCCAAATTTGTAATGAGCATACATTTTTTCCCCCAGGCATTCCTCCCTTTGGGGACTATACCTCTTCCATGTGGTATAGATGGGGTTAGCCATGTGGCTCTACACCTTGTCAGTGGTGTGGTTAGGGGTTGTTTTTATGGCCACTTTGGTTGGTTCAAAGTTGGGCAGATGACCCAAATTGTGCCAGTCAGAATCCCCCTGAAACATCTCCATCAGTACTTTCAGAAAAGATGCTCTAAGACAGGGTTTTCCAATATCAGCACTATTCACTTTTTGACCAAGATAACTGTCTGATATAGGAGTCTCTCCCATACATTCTAGGGTGTACATCAGCCTTCCCAGTAGATGCCAAGAGTAAGCCCCAGTTTTAACCATCAAAAATGATCCTAGACATTGCCCCAAATCCAGCAGGGAATGCAAAATTAACCCTGTTTAGGAAGCACTGCTGTAAGGTGTGCCTATAAGGACAAAGAACTAGATTGTCCTGCATTGATGTTACCTGAGGCTGCCTGGAGGGAAGCTTCCCTGGAGAAGCCATCTGCAGGAGGAGAAGATGAGGCCAACAGAAACAGAAAAAGAAAGCTGAGAGATGGGGAGGGAGCTAATGGCATCTTTTAAATCTCATCTGGGTTTGATTTTTCAGTTACTGACAATTGAAGCAGACTCCTGACATGTAAATTCATATGTAACATCTTCTCCGAAGCCAAGTACGACCCCAGGATATCTTTCAGAGACACATTTGCCTATCTAACCAAAGAAGGTGAGCTGGTCAAAAAGGCTCACAATTGCCAAAAACAGATACGAAAACCTGCCCACCTTGTCCATCTTCTCTATTCCTCACATCCTTTTCAGTACAGTGTAGGAGACACAACGTAGCTATCTCCCAAAAGTGGGTGAAAATAGTGTGCCAGTTCCCTAAGGATTCCTGAACAAATCACCACAAACTGGGTGACTTAAACAATAGAAATTTATTCTCTCACTGTTCTAGAGGCCAGAAGTCTGAGAGCCAGGTGTCAGCAGGATTGGCTCCTTCCAGAAGAACTAAGGGAAAACCTGTTCCTGCCTTCTTGCCTCTTCCCTGCCATCTGGTGACTGCTGGCAACCCTCGGTGTTCCTTGGCTTGTAGCTGCATCACTTCAACCTCCGCCTCACCTGGCCTTCTTCCTGTGTGTCCATGTATACAAATGTCCTCTCAAAAGAACATCATTGGATTTAGGATCTGCCCTAATGCATTATGACCTCACCTTAACAATTATATCTGCAAAGACCTTAATTACAAGGTTGCATTCTGAGGTCCCAGGTGGATGTGAATGTGTGGGAGACACTAGTCATCCCACTATAGATGGCGTAGCCGTGCCTTATATTAGAAAGATTTACAGCTTCCAAAGTATTTTTTTTTAAAGAAATAGAGTGGGCAGGCATGCAAGTCACCTGTTTGAAGGATGCCCTGAAGGTAAGTGAAGAAATCTGAGCTTCCCAGAGTAAGCTAGAGAACCACCTTCAAAACATCATCTGGAAAACTGGAGACAAGTTGGACGGCCTGTCTGCAGACCACTACCCCCTCTCTTCCCCTCTCTGCCTCAAATTTTTTCTGCAGCTTCAGCACAAGGATCTCAGTGCTCTGTATATGTTTCAAGAGTCATCTGAATTTCCATTTGGAATTCTATCCAAACAATATAACACTGCAGCCAGCCAAAAGAGTTGCTATTTCTTTTTCCAGTTTATTTTGCAACATAGGTATGCATTTCTTTTTTCTTTCTTTTTCTTTTTAAGAATTTGTATTGGCTTTTTGACAGAGAGAGGAAGGGGGAGAAAGAGAAAGATAGAGAAATATCAATTTGCTGCTCCACTCATTCATGCATTCATTGGTGGCTTCCTGTATATGCCCTGACCACAGACCAAACCCTCATATCTGGACAACGCTCTAATCAACTGAGCTACCCAGCCAGGGTGGGTATGCATTTCTCAATGCATGTTTTAATCAAACTGCTTACTAGATGATTTGCCCCAGAGAATAAGTACAAGGACTCCGGCAGAACAGCAGCAGCCAGAAGTTTGGCATTTGAGAGTTATTGTGTATCAAGGGCTTTTGTTCTCATCTTAGTTTATAAGGTATAAACTAAGAGGACTCTTGGGTAGAAGCAAAGGATAAAAGAAAAGGCAAGTTTGCTTTGTTTCACAGCCAGATCCTGGGGTGAAAAGATTCAACATCACTAGAGAATCCTTAAACACTCAGGAGCCCTTTAATATAAAAGAATGTGTGTTCCTTTGTGGCCATAGTATCATATGGCAGGACTAAAGCCTAAACTGGAGCTAAAAGCAGCACTCCAAGGGTACATCTGAAGCAGGGTCGTGCTTACCTCTAGTTATCATTGATAATAATTTAAAGTGCTGGAATTATCTACAATCATCTTTGCTTGCCAGTAAGAAATAGGACTTCAATTTCATTCGCAAAAGTGAATTCTGTGTCCTCTCTATGTACTATCAGGATCTAGCCAACTCAAGAATTTAAAAGAGTAATAATTCTCACTAAGATGTACTATCTTTATGTAACAAAGTGTCATTCATCATAACCAGACCATAAATAGTACTTAAAGTGATGGATTTACTACAATTGATCCTCACGTCATAGACATTAGCTATCTATGTCTATGTCTGCCAAGGGGTAGGATGATAGATGGGAACAATGTCTTCCGAGGGTCCAGTCCCAGAAATGATGGCTCAGACTTGGGAGTGGGACAGGAAGTCAAGCCATTAAATTGTGCAGACAGATGAATCACATGTTGGGCTTGGGGGCTCCATTTTACTGTTCCGCACACAGAGAACAGCTTTGTTCTTGAATTCCAAAGAAAGGACAGTTCTGTTCAATGTGCAACAAGAAAGTGAGAGGTCACAGGGCACTCAGAGTGGCTGGGGAATTTCATAAGCCCACCCACAGCCACTTCTTCAGGACAGTGGCCTCTGGGATCCCTGATTCCAAGTAATCTAGATCAGAAATATCTCAAGGGCCCCCAGACAGTGAGCTGGTAGGCCCTTTACCTTCTAAAGACCTGTTTTGAGCAAGAAAACAAGATACCCTAGCCAAAAGAAATAATATTTTTAAAGTGGGAATTTATTTACCTGGATCAGAAAAAAGAAAAGAAAGAAAAACACCAGTTTCTCCTTAACCTTCTCAAACATACCAAACTATATATCAAAACTATAAAAGATGTGAAGAGCACAAATTTGGTCTTGAGCTATAATGTATAATTCATGCTTTAAACATATATGTGTGCTTATGTAAACCTCTTATTCCTTGAGTATGCCTTACATAACACTGCTAATTCACAGGGTGAATCTTGCAGGTCCTTGATTAACACCAGCCACTTAGCAATTAAGAGTCTCCACAGATCAATGTGTTCCTTATTTCCTTGCCCAATGGCTACTACTCAGAAGCTAAAGCCTTTTATTCAATATCCGGGCCAATAATCCAAACATCAGTCAGAGTCTTCAGCCTCTTGAGATCTAGGGAAAATTGTCTCATCTCACACCGTTCTCCGGCCTGCAGGACTGCGATACTTCTCCCAGGCTATGCAGTCTGAGAGTCCCTGGTACGCTTTCTCTCTGTCCCAGGAGCCTTTTCCTCATCTGACACATCAGCATTCTCCATCACCTTAGACATAAAATCAGTTCACCTGCTTATAAACTCACATATTCTTGCACAAAACACTTTTGACTTTTTAAATATCTGGGACTTCTAGGAAGAGTTCAGACTGCACATGGTACAAGAAAGTAATCTAAAAACCTCTATTAGTCATTCCTACTCTCCAAACTTTTTATGTTCACCTTACCTCTCAGGATGCATCTTTTGTACCTTTCCCCTTTCAGAGACCAGGCCCTTATCCTGTCTGTCTCTCCTTTACCACCTCTTCTCTCATGAAAATGATGAATACAGTCCCCTCCTCATTCATGTGGGTCTGCCTTCTTTCCTCAAGTACTGTTACTAGCTGATACCTATCTATGCCTTCAGTGCTTTCCCCGTCTACCCCAAGTGCTTATTTTTCCAAACAGAATTCTCTCCCTAAGAGGAATTATCTTGTCAGACATAGCAAGAAAGTATAATTTTTTCAAATTGTTACATGAGAAAAAAATGATACATCTGACTGCCTAACTCTGCCTAAATCACATAAGAACCCCATAATATGTTCCAGAATAAAAGCAAATGTGAGCTGTCAACTAGAAATCTGTATATTGAAGAAGAATAACAACACTATTTGGATGGAGTAAAAATCCATGACATTGCAGGGTGGATTTAAAACAATGACTGTCTACAGGACTGTCCCCTGTAAGATGTTAGCTGTGTAAGACAACTCACCACAATTCCACCCATGGGGCCTCTCTCACAAATCTTCTCATCAAGCAGGTCAGTTAATAGTATAGTGACTGACATGACATAAACCATAGAAAGACCCAAACCAGGGGCACGTGAAGATGCTTAATACCAGAGAAGAAATGAATCCCTTCAGCCCCTGAAGTAAGGGTTAATTTTACCACAAGACCAAAATCAAATCTGAGCTGTTTGAAATGGCCCTGAGTGCTCAGCTGGACTGGACCTGTGACTTGCTGAACTACCCTCCTTGGCGTTGGCTAGGTCTCTGCAGCGCAGAGTGGGTGGTCCACACTCACAGTCTAAACGCAGCCCTTGCAGAGACAAAACGGGAGAAAGAAATTTATTCTACAGTTCAATTATGCCAGTCAGCTCACATTTCCTTCCCAAGTCACAAACACATTTACATAGTCTGAGATTGTAAGGCAGATACCTCAAAAATAAACTTCTGGAATGAAAGAAAGTGGATTTTAAAATGCAGAGGTAACCATCCCATTTCATGCCATCTGTTACAATTCAAGTTTTCAGCAAATTGATTATTCACCAGAAATGATGCAAAAAAAAAAAGAGAGGTCCATTTTTTTAATACGAAATATATTTTTAAATGATGATAAATAGATCATTTAAAAAGTGCTGACTCTACATTATGCTAAGTGAAATAAGCCAGGTGGTGAGAGAGAAATACCACATGATCTCACCTTTAACTGGAACATAATCAACAAAAGAAATCAGCAAACAAAATACAACCAGAGACATTGAAATTAAGAACAATCTAACAATGGCCAGAGGGGAAGGGGGAGGGAATAGTGGGGGGAAGGTTTTCAGGAACCACTATGGAGGACACATGGACATAACCAAGGGGGAGGGTGGAAACGGGGGAGGGGGGGGGGATTGGCTGGGG
>VMDR010013606.1:0-24744 GCA_007922815.1 Macrotus californicus | reverse complement strand
ATATGACAAAAACAAAATCAACCCAAATTCCCACCAACATGGAAATGATTAAATAAATCACATTATATCCATTCTATGAAATTTCATATAGTTCTTAAACAGTTACATAGAATATGTGTGTATGTCTATACATAATGCGTTTAGAACATGGGTGTGGAGCAAGAAGACTCAAGTGTTTGTCCAGGCTATGCAGCCTTGTGCCAACCTCCTGACTCTTAATGCTGAAGTTCTTTGACTCACAGTATTTCATGAGAACCAATGGAGAGTTTTATATTCAAGTATTTTTAGACTGTAATATGCTCTCAAGATATTAAAGATCAAAATATTCAGATAGTAAAGATTATGATTTTAAATGATGGCAAGTTTCCAAGATTACCTTGGATCCAATTAATAGCCAGGGAAAAGGAACATTGCCCATGTCAATGATGCCAAATAGAACAGTGACCAGCACACTAGGATGTACTCTAAGCATTAGCCATTACATCACACTGCCTTTATAGACCGTCTTCAGATATCACATCAATTTATTTGCTTTTAACTATCACCCAGGCCTTCTCATTATCTAAAGAGAATGGATGTAAGTCTAGTCCAGGCCAATTATGATATCCTTTAAGATCACTCTTTAAAACTACATTTTCGCCCTGTCAGATGTGGCTCAGTGGATTGAACACAGACTACGAACTCAAAGATCACCAGTTTGATTCCCGGTCAGGGCACATGCCTGGGCTGCAGGCCAGGTCCCCAGTTGGGGTGTGCGAGAGGCAACTTGTCGATGTTTCTCTCACACATCAATGTTTCTCTCCCTCTCTTTCTCCCTCCTTTCCCCTGTCTCTAAAAATAAATCTTTAAAGCTATGTTTTCTCTAATTAATTTTTTTTGGGGGTTCAGTAAACCATCTGCTCTTTAAACTGTGATAGGGCAATTTAATTGGTTTCCTAATGGAACATTAGAGGGATAACTGAAAGACATCAATATTTACAGTCTCGAGTTAAACTGGGGCCAATCTGACAAAAACATAATGATGAACTCCCCAGGCATCTGAGAGAATACTGAAGTTTTGTGCTGTAAAAAGTCTATCATCAAAGTCAATTTTTGAGGGGATGGAATAGATTCTTATCTCAGTTCTGAGTGTTTTGAAATGCCCTTTGTGCTATGACTACAGAATTTATGGAGTGTAGGAGTTATAACTAGGAACTGGTTATAGGTCTGAGCCTCTGACATTGATGTGATTCAGTTAGGAAGTGGATGTCAGATGTAAAGTCTCACCCTTTACAGTGGCATTTAAAGGACAGAAATGGCTCATTAAACCTTTAAAGAAACAGTGGCAGGACCAGCAAGGCTCACCATATGGTTGATTCCATGATTTGCGAAGGTTCAGCATTAACTTAGTCTCATCCTCATCTGACCTGAGTTAGCTGAGTGACTAGAGGTCATGTCTTCTAACAGCCTAATTTTAAAGAGTGGGAAAGAAGAAAAGAGGTTAACTTGTTAAAGTAACCGACTTCTACCTTTGATGAGCTAAACCTCAGATCAAGGCTTTCTGATCCTTAGCCTGTTTTTCTTTACACTGGATAAAGTGGTACCCTCAGGTCTACTTCTAACCACATCTGTTATGGGTTGAATTGTGTTTCTCCCCAGAGATATTTTGAATTCCTAACTCCCTGTGCCTATGACTGTGACCTGATTTGGGAATAAAGTCATTGCAGATGTAATTAGTTAAGATGAGGTCATACTAGAGTAGGGTAGTGCCTTCATCCAATACGACTGGTGTTTTCATAAGAAACATAAAATTTGGATATAAGCAGTAGATAATTTAGAGTTAGTATTGAGTTTAACTGGCTAAACTGAAGGCCTGGTGCTTAATAACTCAAGACTTTGAAATCTTCATGTTAAAAGCTTTTAGCATCTTAATAATATCAATATAAACTTCTAAATGCTTAGATAATGCAGTCTAGTGGATTATAATAAAATGGACGCAGCTTGGTGGGCATACATATTGGCTCATTATCTGACAGGTCTCGTTACTCCAGGTTGTCTAACCGTCATGCTTTCCACTATTATTTATACCCTGAGAGCTGCCAACAAGGAAATAGCTCCTCTATAATTCTCATGACTCTTTTTAGAGCTAAAAGTCCCTGCTTCTATTTCAATAGCAGTATGAAAAAGATTATAAAAGGTGTACCTATGTATGACTTTAATATAGTGAAGCTAACCACTATTTAACCCAAAATAACTGATGAGTGCCCCAAGTGCCTCTGTTTAGAACAGAGTGGGGAACAGGACAGACACTGGCCTTTCCTGTGACATGGCGAACAAGTTTGCCATTAAAATAATTCCTGTTTAAACACAGTGGTGGTGATAAGTTTTATGAGGATAAGCATGAGTCGGGGTGGGGGGCACACATACGTGGGAAAACCTGTTTGGTAGAGAAAGACAGAGAGGCATCTGAGGAATTGACACGAGCTTTGTTTCTGGAGAATGAGTAGGAAGCTCACAGCCCTCATCCAATCCATCAGTAAATCCAGTGCGCTCTCCCTTCAAACTGTATCTTAAATTTAACCACTTCATTGCTTGCATTGCTAATGCAGTGGTGGCCATTCCCTCACTACCACCGCCACTCGTAGACTATTTCAATGTCCTTCTTAATGGTCTTTTGCATCCACCCTGTCCCCTTACAGTCTATTCTTATCACAACAGCTAGAGTCGTTCTTTAACAATAAGATTCAGATCATGTCAGTCTTCTCTCCAAAACCCCAATAACTTCCCAAACTGGAGTAAAACAGAACCCTTACAATGGTCAGTGGTCAAGAAGCCACCTTTCTGATGTTATTTTCTTCTGCCTTCTGCCTCCCCCACTCTGCTCCAGCCACACTGGCCTCCTTTCTGTGTCTTCATGTCCACTGAGAGTCTTTGCCTTTGCTATTCCCTCTGCCTGAAATGCTCTGACTGAGATGGCTGATCAGCTCACTCATGCATTTCAGGTCTCTTGTCAGTGGTGGCCTTTTTGGCAAGGTCTTCCCTGATCTTTTTAGTAGAAAATGACAACGCCTTCCTTTCCCTCAGTTGCTTCCTGCCGCATTCACCCTGTCTTATTTTTTTGTACAGAATTTTAGGCCTGTCTGACCAGCTTTCACATACTTTGTTGCATTTTGAAAGGAGGTAGGATGGGGCTGAGTGGGAAAATCCTGTACAGGCAATTGTATAATGTGGCAAGGAACCTGTTGAAGGAACTGAAAGAAGGCCACTGTGAAGGAAGTGCACAGAGCCACGGGAAAATTGCAAAGGAAAAGGAGAGCTGGGCAGGACCAAGTCAGGAGGGCTACAGAGAGAAAATTGGGATTAGGACCCAAGTCCCTAAGAGACACAGGCAGCCACTGAAAGTTTTGAATGGGAAGGCGATGGTACAGGTACATGCTACAAAGAACACTCTGACTCCGTGTGGAAACTGGTTGGGAACAGCACAGTACAGTGATCTTGATGGGAGATGAGACGTGTCTGAGATCCGTGGGGGAGGGGTGTAGACATAGAGGGACTGTGGACACGGTCTGAGAGGTTTGGGGAAACTGTCAAGACTTCGAAGGGAGCATGAAGATGCCTCTTGCTGAGCCGAGCAATCTGGAGATGGAGTAGGCTTATGTTCTGACACTAGGGGCTGGCAGGACAGATCAGGAATTCTACTTTAGACAGACTGTCATTATCCCAGGACTCTTCAGACAGCCAGACCTACTCATGTAATCACTCAATTGACATTTCCTCTCACGTATTTATAGGCGTCTCAAAGCTTATAATACACAGCATGGAATGTGAACTTGTAGAAAAGCTCTTCTAAGACATGTTTAAGAAGCGAACAGGTAAGAAACTAGGACTGACCCCTGAGACATTCCAACTTGTAACAGATCAGGTAGAAAAGAAAAGCCCCCAGAAGATGGCCTCACCCCTTAGAGATTCACTCTAATCAGTTTTTGACATATGAAGACACGGATGCCCAGAATGGTGAGGCCACCTGCCTGATCCCACAGGTAGCTGAGCAGTGAGAGTAAGTACACTCTTTGTGGATCTGGGTGGGGTGGAAAGAGGAAAAAATAAGTCAAAACAGGAAGAGGTTTTAAACTCTCAGCAGAGTTCATATTACCACTACCACTTTGGATAAAGGGTCTTGGTTATGGTCCTATCTTCTTCCATCTGAAATCTATGTCCCTCCCATTAGAAATATCTAGAAAAAATACTTCCATTTATCTTTTATTTTTCAGAAAACGCCTCCCCTCCCCTCCACTATCCCAGACTAAAAAATTCCTGAAAGTTATAAAACTTCTTTTAACTTTTAAATATCTATTTAATTCTCTCTCTCTTTCTCCTTCTCTGTCTCCCACCCCCACCCCTCATCTATCTATGTATGATTTCTCCTTTTCTCAGATAGAGATGTGTGAAGCTCATGTGTCTGCAGCTCTTACCATCGTCAATGTACAGTAACTTGTTGATAGACATGTGTTTAAATAGAATATGCAGAATGTGACAGAAATGCATTTTTAAAAGTTTATCCCCAGTGTGTTCTAGGAGGAGCTGTAATTCTCACTGTTCTGGATAAAGAACAGATTCAGATCATTAGCATTCTGTTCCTCACAGTAGGGAAAACTTTTGTAATAAGTTATGCTCCTCAGAGCTCCCATAGACCTTTAAAAACAAGGCTCGCTGAGCCCTTGAAAGCTGCCTCTGCTAACTTTGTAAAGGATGCAGAAACCAGTGTAGACAAATTACCAACTACAGATGTAGATCCCAGAGAAGAGCCACCAGATCGGTGTTAGTAGACCCCCTCAATCTCCTCAACAGAGCCTTATCTCTCTTCTTTAGAGTTATCACAGAATTTTAAGTTAGTACTTCAATGCCCTTTACAAAGAGTTTAAGTTGCTTGTTCTTCCCCATGAACAACATTTTAGTCAAAATGTACTTGAGCTCCAATAGCTTGGTGAAAAATAGGTCACTGCTAGTCATGTTTAGCATTCTTCTCTCTTTCCCTTTGGGATAGAATCTGCCTTCCGACTATTTTTCACACAGAATGAGGATTAGTGCCTCTTTATCAACGTTGTCCATATCCCCACTCAGTATGCTTTATTATCGCTGCTGGAAGGTGCTTCTCAAAGACTGAGTTGTAGAGCTATAAAAAAAATCAAGCTCCCCAAAGCCAGGGAAAATTGAAATGTCACTCTTTACAGGGAGTTTTAGGAGGGAGACTAAGCATTTACTTCAATACAGACCATCCATTCTATGGCCTAGTTTAGAAACTTTCAAAATCAATTTTAAATCTTTTCTTTACAGCTTTCACATCTCCTCAATATCATCCCTTTTTTATTATGAAATTGCTTCAGCCTGGCAACACAGACTGGGGTGGGGTGGGCTTGGGGAGGGTAGGAAGCAGGCTGGTGATTGATTTATTGTCTAGGCTCTGTCCTTCATCCCTCCTGCTGTCCTCAGCCCCACACACCAGCCTGGCTGTGGGCCTGGGCTCCTGCCCCAGAAGCGCTGAGCCTGCCTGCCATTTGGCAGACATTTCCCTTTGTTTGTGCTCCTTGTGCTGCTCTAATAACCCTCCTCAAGGCCAAATTAGATTTATACGGAAGGGGAAGTCAGCTAGAGGCTTCAGAATGACTATGCTAATTAGAAACCAAAATATAAACAGCAACTCCACATGGATGTATTAAATAGGCCAGCAGTCTCCACAGCAAATCAAATTAAGAGAAATCCCATTATCTCGCTCAGGGCTCCTGCATTTTTTTTCTGACCGCCTGTTTTCCTGTTTGAACAGAATGAGGGTACAAATATATTTCATTACAGGTCTGGTTCTAAACTAAACATCTTTCGACCTTACCCCAAATCACAATGCTACCATGCCATTATTCGCCATTAAACCAAATTCATTTTTTAAAAGTCCATGAAACGTTTATGTATCACCCTCAAAAGATTTTAGATTTCATTGTAGCCTCAACTATTTCATTTACCCTCACCAGCTTGGCTTCAGTGTAAACTACTTACCACAAAGTATTCTAAACAGCTCTCCGAAGAGCCCATGTATCCTAGGATAGTTTATGTTTATTAATAATGTTTATTAATATCTGCTACGGGAAATGAATATTCCATCCATTAATCTTTAACCTTGTGCAGTTGGGCTGATTCTGCAAGGGAATGTAAAAGCAAAAGTAGCCTGTCTCCTCTAAAAATGAACCAAGATTAGTGGTCGGGGAGTTTTTAGATACTTACTAGGAGAGGTGGCAAAGCAGCTGGGGAGGGCAGTTACTTTTGCAGCCAACAGGCTTTGTTTGAAGATCTGTATCCAAATTGTGTGCAAAGAATCATACTTTGTGACTGGAAGGATTTGTGTCCAAAAAATTAAGAGGGACAGCTCAAAATTATTCTTTAAGTTTTAAAAGGGGGAGGCAGCAGTAATATCCTTAACATATTAGACACAGAGTCATTGAATAAAGTCTCTGTGATGCAATAGATGTTCCTTCTTTCAATTTTATCAGTTTACAAAATTCATGAGGTTAATAAGTATTAAAAATCTCATTACTGTACCGTATCAGATAGGGATGTAGCTCGAGGGTGTAATAAACTAGTTCTATTGTAGAAACGCCATCAAAAAGCAAGACTGCACTTACCCAGCATTATAAAAACCTCTATATCTCTTGGCATACAACTTAATGCAGTGAAAAATATTACATATAGGGTTTCTGAAAACTCACAATTCAAATCCTGAAACTCGTTGACTTCCCATATAAAGTCTGAGCAGGTGGTTATTAGAGTTTGAGAGATTCACCGTCAGCATGATGTTCTTGGTCCAGCTGTAGATATACTGGGCAGTTACATCAATAGCCACGTTTTGCCCTATTTGAAAATCATGTGTGACTTTACTGAAGCCATACTAGTTCCAAGTACTTTCCATGGTGTACCCGTTACTCCTCCTTTCTGTAGAGGTTATAAATCAACACTCACAGGATTTAATAGCTGCCTACTCCCTTCTAGGAAGAAGGGAAGATGGTTTTCCAGCATTTATCAGTAATGACTTTACCAACTCCCTTCCCTATACTTTTCTGCCTCCAACCCTCCCAGCATACCTTGAAGCCCACATCACTCCTAGCTAACTGTCAGCTACACTATTGTCCTTCTCAAATACGACTCTACTTAAATAGATAACTTAAGACAAATTACCATTAGAAGTTCATCTGGGGGGCCTTAATTATAAAAGGCAACTGAATGGGAGGAATACTACATAGACATTTAAGCTACTTTGCTGGAACATGAGATATTGCTCATCAGCCCTTGGGTAATTCTAAATATAGCAGGCAAAGAAGGTAGGTTTGGAAGATATATTGCTTTCCTATCCACGACTTTTTTCCCTCTTAAAGAACTCTTAATTTTTAGGGAGCAGATAGGGCTCCATCTGTGATCTCAAGGAGCTTAGGCTCTCATCTCAGCTGACAAATCATGATTTGTCTAAATCACTCATGGATATCTATGTCCTCAGATTGATGTAAACACAGGGGAGGGGAAGAGCAGGGAACATGATTCAGTTTTGAGCTATAATGAGCTATAGGGAAACACTCATTTTTATTCAGAAAGGGAAGCCATCCTCAGCAAAGCCTTAGGAAGGATAGGCCTTTGGCTTCTTCCTCATTCTTTCTGCCTGGAAGTCAAATGAGATGCATGGAAGTCATCCTTCTATCACATATTTAAAATTATGTGGAACAAAATTCAACATTTTAAAGATGAGGAATAAAGAGCCTGGGCCCATGCTATCATAGAGCCTACCTCTAGAATTCTCATTATGTGAAGAAGATAAACCTCTATTTTTTAAGTACCTCCAAGCTTTTTTTTTTTTTTTAAGCAGGAAGCATTCCTAAGTAATACAGTAGCTGACAGGGATTAGCATTCTCAGGCTACATTTTATTCTCCAGAGCTAATGCAGTGTTTTTAGAACTGGAACCCAATACTTTCCACTAGAGTTGGGTGTGAATTGACAGCAGCCAAACTTTGGATCGTTGTATTAATCAACTTGGGCTGTCTTATAAAATACCACAGCCTGGGTGGCTTACACAATGGAGACCCTTTTCTCCCAGTCCCGGAGGCTGAAAGTCCAAGATCAGGGTGTCTGAACCAGGCTGTCAGGTTCTGGTGAGAGCTCTCTTCCTGGCTTGGAGATGGCTGCCTTCTTGTTCCTCACTTGTCAGAGAGAGTGAGCTTTGGTACCTCTTCCTTTTTTTTTTTTAAATAGAAGGGCACTGATTGCCATCATGAGGGCTCCACTCTCATGCCCTCATCTGAACATAATTATCTCTCAAAGGTCTGATCTTCAAATACCATCACGTTGGAGGTTAGGGCTTCAACATATATGTTTTAGGGGGATACTTCAGTTCATAGTGATATCTATCTAACACACACACACACACACACACACACACAGTCCAGCACAAATAATGCCCCTTTTTTATTACAAAATCATAAGTATGTAACTCTGTAACATAACAATATCACACTTAAGTATACAATGTGACATTTTAGGTGAAATGTTCAAATTAAAACTATAAATTATTATACCCACATTATTACCCTACCAACCACACTCAAGCAGGTCTTCTGCTGGACCCTCTATATTTATATTTATCACTAAAATGGTAAGGCTATTCCCTCTGCTGGCTCCACAGGCTTGTTGGAGCTTATGTGAAAACAAGGGATCTGCTCATGCTTTCCAGGTTTGCACTTGTCCAGCACATTGTTCCACTATGTTGCTTCCTTAGTAAGGTCGGTTGCCCATCTGTTCTTCCTGGCCTCTCCCATTGTACATTTAGTTGCTTCCTTCACTTCTATTCATCCACCATGTCTAGTTGCCTCCCCCAAGTGTAACAGCTCTGGATTTCACAATACACAGCAAATGTGAGAACATGCAACCTTATGTATTTTTTAGAACTGACCTCATCTTGTTGAGTCCCCACTAGGAATGAGTCATAAAATACTCTAAACACTTCAGACTCAAACAAGCTATCAAATTAGGCACTTCAGTTTTGAATAATGATAAACTCAGCATTTTTGTTCCTTCTTCTCCTATTCCCTGGGGCTTCTCATAGTCATGATAAAGGTATGAGGAGAAATGATCAAACTCCCACCAGTGTTTGAAGACATCAAACAGATGGAGCTGCCTGTGCCCGGGCTTGGGCAATAGTGCAACTCTGTCTTCTAGATCTCTTGCCTGGACAACCACAATGGTATCCTTACTGATCTCCATATATTGACCGTTGATAACATGTGCATACATTGGCTGCCTATTGAAATATTACAGAATGATATACAAACATGAATGTCAAGTCTCCTTCCCAAGCTCCAGTCCTATTATCAAGATGCAATGACTTAATTTTAATTCAATGGTTTACATCATAACTTTAAAGCTGACAAGTACAAGAATGAGTTTTTAGACAGGACTTATTGTCTCTGCTGAGAAAGGGGAAGAATTTACTAAATTTACCAAACTTCCTACCTCTTCTATGAAATCTGTTAATTACAGTTGCAGAAAAGATTGTAAATGTCAGTGCTTGATTAAAAAATAAATTATAACTAAGTTTTCCATTCTTTGGTTAATAGATTCAAACCATAGATAATGAATGACATTTATCATATTATGTAAATATCCTTTTAAAACCAATGCATATGAATGGATTCTTACAGGAGCAGATGATTCTAGATTATTGAAACATTGCTGTTTGAAGGAGACTTTTTCATGGATTGAGATCTAATGTATTCTATTAATTTCATTTTATCTAACTTTTCTGGGTTCTTATAATTATTCTTTCACTTCAGTGTAGGGTTGGAATGTCTCTCTGTGTTGCTAGCCCCAAGAATTATTGATTGTTTTTTGTTTCCCTGTACCCTGTCTATACTTTGAAGAATGTCTAGTAAAGGGATTCTTCATAGTCTATCCTATAGGGTATGCCAGCTTGTTCCTATTAGGACCCTGACTTTTAAGTTTATACACAGCCAAGGTGTAAAACCTCTTGACCCTGGCCTTAGTTGGCCCAATCCCATGAGTTTCTTGGCAAGATTATCATCATTGTTGGTCAAATCAAGCTAGCATCTTTGACTATAGAAATGTGACTTTCTGCTGAGGTAGGGAGCACACCAACACATTCTCTTCCTATACAATATTTAGGTTTCTATGTACCTATTTTTCTAAATGTCAAAATACAAATCCATCAGTTTATTTCCTAGATAACTTCCTCTTGCAGCTTCTGTGTTGGAGCTCCAACTGGGATTCATTATTCTCTGGGCATGATTTCTTACTCTTCTGGGACTTTCTCTTCTCTCCATTGTTTGAGCTCCCAATTCTTGAATCATATCTCTTATTATTTTTGTTGTTGTTATTTTTGTTGATAACCTTGATTTGATAGAATCCATGCTCCAGTAGCATCTGAGGAAAGGTTCATGAAAGTTTTATTTTAGTTCTATGAGGTCTGTCCATAAAGTATTTAACCATGTAATATGAAAAATAGAGACATTTACTGAAGAAAATACAAGAAATATTGTACATAGGACAATGACACCTCAGACCCCTTAAAGTAGGCACTTTGGGACCTCACCCAGTTCTCCAGTTGCCATCAGCTGCCCCATTGTATTTTCCTGAATTTCACCGATGGTCTGAAATCTCTTCCCTTTCAAAAGTTATTTTAGTTTTGAGAAAAGCCAGAAGTCACAGGGCACCAAATCTGGACTGTAGTGGGTGCTGAGTCACCTGGGTGATTTGATATTTTGCCAAAAAACTCTGCACAAGACGTGATGCATGAGTGGGTACATTGTCATGATGAAGCTGCCAATCACCAGTTACCCATAACTGCAGCCTTCTGAATCATCTGAATAATTTCTGTGGAGGAATGTTCAAGCTTAATGCAAAATTTGATGCAGATCTGTTGCTCTATTTTCTCAGTCATTTTGAATGCAACAACCACACAGCGCACATGCTCACTCAACAGCATCTACCACCCGCACTGACTAGTAGAGTGAAGTGGTCGTTGTTCACACATGCCCATTCCAGTCCACTCTTCTTTGCTGCCAGGTTATATTGATGTCACACCAACTGTTCACGTTATATTAACAATGGTTGGACTTTCTCTGGATAGACCTTGTATATCTAAGATATTTATTTCAACCTGGATTTCTGTGCCTATACAAACTACCCATCAAGTGTGAGGGTAGAATAGTAATTTTTTTTCCTCAGAATTTTGAGGGCATTATTTATTGCCTATGGGCATCTAGTGTTAAAGTTAAGAGTTCTGAAAACACTGATTCTTGTTCCATTTTTGTGACTTCTCTGAAAAATGTTAGGATTTTATTGCCTCTTTTGGTTTAATGATGTAACTTTGTCTAGCTATTCTGTACTTTATACACTTTTGATTTTTAAAGGGTAGTTGACCGTGTTCATTTTTTCTCTTATTAATATTAGAACTAACATCTTCAGGATGACATACTGATTCTGGTGTACAAACACAAAAGAATGAACCTATTTATATAGTCAGTATCACCCTGATCTCAAACAAACATATTGGCTTAAGTCCATATATATCTACAAATTTGTGATGTCCAAGAGCATTCAGTTTACAATGTACCCTAAATCTAGTATTAAAATGAATGTATTATTAGTTATTTTTTCTTAACAATGACAAATAATGGTCCATCATGCTCTAATTCCAAAGTATCAAGTTGGGAAGATGAAAAATTTTCAGTGTGGATAATAATGGAACAATTTTTAAGCCAAAAAAATCACATTCCATTAATGCTACTAAGTAGCATGTTATTAGATTTTAAAATCAGTTATAAATTTGCTTTGATTTCATAATTGAATAAGAAGTCTTCCTTCCAATATTTGCTAAATCCCTGCGATGTGTAGGACACTGCTTTGTTTATCACTAAATACCAAATATGTAGCACAAAAATCTCCTCAAGTTTATGCTATTATACATTCTATAGATTGAATGTGTCCTCCCAAAATTCATATAGTCAAACCTCATCCCAAAATGTGAGTGTATATGGAAGTGGGGCCTTTGGCAAGTGATTAGGTCATGAGGATGGGGTCCTCTTGAAAGGAATTAGTGCCCTTATGACAATGACCCCACAGCACTGCCTCACCCCTCTGTGTGTGAGGCTACAGGAAGAAGATAGCCATCTAGGAACCAGGAAGTGAGTCCTTACCAGATATGTTGGTGCCTTAATCTTGGCATTCCCAGCCTCCAAACTGTGAGAAATAAATTTCTGTTTCTTATAAGCCACTCAGTCTGTGATGTTCTTATAACAGCCTGAATTAAGACAGTGAACTTTATGAGAAACAAGTTTATTTTTAGCTAAATTCTTAAGATATTATACATATCACATATACATTTAGCATACAAATATATATATATAATTTATTTATTTAAATATGTGCATGCAAATTAACACTGGTGACTATAAAATTGTTGCCTGTTAATGGTGCCCACTGAAGTTTGAGAAGCACTTTTATTCCTTATACTTCCACAGGTACTTTCTTCAAACTTCTCATGTTTTCCCTACAGACTCAAAATAGAGGATTACCTTAAAGATTAATTGACATTTTTGTCTTATTCTAACTCCTGTTCTAGTTATCAGTTTCTACATAAAATGAAAGGGCTAAGACTTAACATCACGAGAGATAGGGCCAAGAGGGTGTGAGAAACATGTTCTCAAAGGCATAATATTTACTATCACTGGGCATTAAGTACTCCTTTAGTATTTTTATTTACTTTATTTTATTTTTAAATAGATTTTATGTATTTATTCTTAGAGAGGGGAAGGGAGGGAGAAGGAAAGGGAGAGAAACATCATTGTGTGGTTACCTCTCACATGCTCCCTACTGGGGACTTGGCCTGCAACCCAGCATGTGCCCTGACTGGGAATTGAACCAGCAACCCTTTGCTTCATAGTCTGGCACTTAATCCACTGAGCCACACCAACCAGGGCTCTTTTAATACTTCTATTAAAGGAGGAGAAATACCAGCCTGACTGAAACTGTAGCTTCATGGACAACTGTGGTGCCCATGGATGACTAGGAAGTACTTTTAGTCTTCTGCACCACCAAGACATAGAGGAAACATGCCTGACATTTTTTCTTACCTTGGCAAGAACAAAGTTGTGGGTAAGGACTTGATCCTTGTAGAAAAAGATTAGTACAATGACTACTTCTCTTCTGCAGATTTATTTGACCTAATTTCTTATGGATTTCCTTACCTGTGGATCCAAGAATTGAGGCAAAAACTTACCTGGATGCTAGAGAGAACTCCCAGGGCATAATCAGCTTTTGACATAATGCTTTTGTCAGAGGAAGAGAGACACAAATGCAGACACACATGCAGTCTGGATGAAGGATAGCATGCCTTTTTTTAAAATAGAAAGGACATCTGGTAATTGTCTATTTGTATATGCTTCCCTTCACTTCAATGCCTAGAGTGCAAAATAGACAATGGCTTTCAGGAAATGGGGTTCAGACTAAGGATCCCTGCTGGCTGTCCTATATAGAGTTAATGGCTAATGTGGATGGAGGCAGTGACTAGCCTCCATTTCACCTTTCCATTGTCTTCCAGAGTAGCATGTAACCTATTCCAAGCATCTGCAACTAGAGGCAAAACATGCCAATTATTTTTATTGATCTACAACTTTCATAGGTGGGACACCTTGCCAGGGCAGCATATGGAAATTTAGATAAGGAAATGATTGCAGAGGCATGGAAAGTGCTTTGCTATTTGGAAGTGAATGTATAGGCCTTAAAAAAAATAACAAGTACTTGGTATTCCAGAGCTTAAGAGCATCAAGACAAATTATGCAGTCGCTGCAATGGAAATTGATTACTAAGCCTTCGATGAGTCACATGCCTTAGGAATTAAGTACTCCAATCTATTATTGTCAGTATCCTGATGGGTCAACCAGGCTGTGAATGGGAATTTGCATTAAATTGATTTGAGTGTTTTTTCTTGAACTAACATAACTCAATCAAGGGACACATTCAGACAGAGCTAGATAAGTCCGACTGAATTTGATTTAGAAAAGCAGAGTAGCAAGGGATTAGCAGGCAGGATTTAAAAGCATCATAAATCTGGCACTACAGGCTAGCCTGGGAGAAGCAGATGAGCACTCTCTGGGCCACAAATAGGGTATATAGTCAAAGCAAATTTGTTTTACAGTACTGTAGTATGTTGATATGGTCATGGATTACAAAAATCACCATCACTACTTCTTGGTGGATTTCAGATCTGATATAGAAATGATCCAGCTTGGGTGATAGAGGATGCTGTACCACTGGATCCTGCAGGACACCTACTACATTAGGCCACACTACCATGATAGAGGGTCATAGCAGCTCTACCTAATACATAGAAACAAATACAGGGGGGCTGCCAAAACTAGGAGACAAAGAAACCTGGTCCAAATGAAAGAACTCCAGAAAAAGAACTAAACAAAATGGAGATAAGCAATCTGTCAGATGCAGAGTTCAAAACACTGGTTATAAGGTTGCTCAAGGAATTTAGTGAGGACCTCAACAGCATAAAAAAGATCCAGTCAGAAGTGAAAGATACACTACTTGAAATAAAGAATCAATGATTTGGAACATAAGCAAAAAAACCAATCAGAAAAAGAATAAAAAGAATAAAAAAATCAAGGCTAGTATAAGCAGCTTTTGGGATAACTTGTAGTGTCCCAACATTTGCATCATAGGAGTGCCAGAAGGAGAAGAGAAAGAGCAAGAAATTGGAAACCCATTTGAAAAAATAATGAAAGATAACTTCCCTAATTTGGTGAAGGAAATAGACATGTAAGTCCAGAAATCACAGAGAGTCCCAAACAAGATGGATGCAAAAAGGCCCACTCCAAAGATATATAATTAAACCACAAATGGTTAAAGATAAGATAATTTTAAAAGCCACAAGAGAAAAGCAGTTAGTTATCTACAGGGGAATTTCCATAAGACTGTCAGTTGATTTTTCAAAAGAAACTTTGTAGGCTAGAAGGGATTGACAAGAAATATTCAAAGTCATGAAAAGCAGGGACCTACAGCAAAGATTGCTCTACCCAGCGAAGCTATTATTTAGAATCAAAGGAACAATAAAGAGGTTCCCAGACAAGAAAAAAACTAAAGGAGTTCATCATCACCAAACTATTATTATATTAATGTTAAAGGGACTTATTTAAGAAAAAAGGGAAGTTCAAAACTATGAACAATAAAATGGTAATAAATACATATCTATCAACAGTTGAATGTAAAAAAACAAACTAATCAGAAAAAGAAGAAAAAAGAATCCAAAAAATCAAGGCTAGTATAACAAGAACAACAGAGACAGAATCATGGATACAGATTGTGATGGTTGCCAGATGGGAGGGGGGTGTGCGGAATGGGTAAAGAGGTGAGGGGATTAAGAAGTACAAATAGGTAGTTACAGAATAACCATGGGGATGTAAAGTATAGGAGATAGAGTAGCCAAAGAACTTACATGCATGACCCAAGAACATGAACTAAAGTGTGAGAATTGCCTGAATGAGTGAGGGGTGCTGGGTGGAGGGAGGCAACAGAAAAAATCAGGACAACTGTAATAGCATAATCAATAAAATATAATTTAAAAAATGATAAAATATTTGCCATCTATCTCAGGACTGAGTTTGTGTTTCCAGTGTAAATTTGTCATGCAGTGATCTTTTGACTTCAGGGGAGTCACTCACTCTATGTGTAAGGAAGCTTTTACGTAAAGAGGGTAGGTAGATTAGATGACCTCAGGTCTATGTAAGTTTAATATTATATGATTGTTTGAGCAGAAAAATATTGTCAAGCGCCAAATTTCACTCAAACATTTGATGCTCTTTGAGCTGGATGAGTGATTTTCAACATTTTTCATCTCATGGCACACATAAACTAATTACTGAAATTCTGTTATCACACCAACATTTTTTGCCAATATGTAAAATAGTAATAATTTTGATTCAATCACACCAGACTGCTATTATTGTGTTGACTGTTGTCATTTTTTAATTTGACAGTCTAACGGGAAAGGGGTCAGTATCTCTGACTAAATAGTCAAGTATTGCATGTTTTAAAAATTCTTTTGGCACACCAGTGGAAAGTTGCTGGACTAGATGCTTGGTTTTGCAAAGAGCCTCAGTCATGCTCTGCAGTCTGTCCCAGCAAAGAGCTGATAGTTTAGGAAAGACATGAGTCCCCAGGAGCTATGATGAATTGGAAAGTTTTGAGGTACTGTGAACTGACAATATTTGAATGTTGAGAGAATAATTATGGCTCAGGAAGGAACATCTGTTGATATTCAAAATGATTATGACTCACTGACAAATTACAAAATAAGTAAATGAGTTCCCTTTTTAACCGCTATTAACCACTCACATACATACACTACTAATAAGGATTCAGATACTTGCTTTGAATGGTGGAGAAAGAACATTAAAAACTTGTCAGATGGTCTCTTAAAGTAAGAGAAAAATGTGAATTCTCAAAGAACCCACAGTGTCTTAGCCTGTTCTAACTAAATAACACCAGGTTGAAATTTTATTTCTTCATTTAAAAACCACCTATAACTTTGGAGTATTAGAGTATTCTGGTTGAAGGGTACTTAGAAGAAATATAATTGACTAAAATTCACCTGTACTAATCACTAAGCTAAAAATTGTTAAAGATGTGAGGTTACTGGTTTACTGATCAGACAGGATTTGTGGGAGTAATAACTGACCTCTTATCAGTGTTGAGAGTCTCTTCCATTCCCATCTTGTCTGTTCCCAGGGTTGCTATGGTAACATTATCAGGATGTCCTTACTGTTGATTACAGCTTGCCAGAAATCTTAGAGTTGTCTTAGAATATAGGCGTCTATATTGCCACCTGCATCTTTCATGGCCCTTTCTGCCATTGCAGGGCACAGAAATCGTAACACTGTCGGAGTCTTTAATTGTGCTGGCATTCATAGGATATGCATCTTTGATGTTTTAGGCTGTATCTTTGCTGGTTTGATTCTGTGTGTTAGGTAGATCTGCAAAGACTCTGGTGCAGGCCTATGTCAGATGCTGCCTATGACTCTGTTTGATTAAAATACTAGAAGTACTTCTTAAAGATCAATATCTTGAAGTTACTTTGCCCCTTGAAGTTCACTCTTAAGCAGAAGTCGGTAAAGTTTTGAAGATAAGCCGTTAGTACAAGAAGTACTCATTGTTCGAATATGTTACCATTTGAAGGTACTGTGATCAATAATTTTGCAGCATTGTGCATTAGGGTTGTTCAATCAAACTCCATTCAACTTGAGCTGTGGAGTCTGTTGAATTCTTGTTTGAACTAGAAAGCTATTGAAGTTGAAAACAGTACACTAAAGATAAAATTACTATATTATAATGCTCTAGTGAATATATGGGATGTATTGAGCCTAGAATAATGAAAATTGGGTAGAAGCCAAGAAAAAGAAGTTGAGAATACATTTTTAAGGATATAAGTTTGGTCAGGAGATGATTTTGAAGTAGCATTAAATGTGTATATTATCCTCACCTAGTAAACTTATATAAAGGGCCTGGGAAAATAAACCTAGAGAGAGCACTGTTTGTGTGTTTCCAGCACAGAGGGGACGTGACCCTAGACTGTCAATATTCAGTGGGTCTAAGATAAAAATTTCAGGATGCCCCTAGAGTGTGTCAAATATTTGTATTGCAAGGGCAGGAATTCAAATGAAAGCAAATGGTGAGGATTCATGAAATGAAATACAGAGTAGAGAAAGTAGCATTTCCACCAGTCTTTTAAAATTGGGAGAAATTCAGCTAGGAAAGAACTTGGGTAACGTTTCCTCAGCCACTAGGGGGCCTCAGTTGAATATATGATGTGCATTTGAAGGCCCTCTTCCTCGTTTTGCGTCCTCCCTGGCATCTTCGGACCTTAGAGGGAAAATGAACAGCTGGTCAGTGTTTACACAGATATCATGATCTGAGTTTCCAGTTGTTTCTATAGTGATCTTCAAAGAGAAGAGGCAAATAGGCAAGAAGCTTAAGCTCATTTTTGTGGTACCTCTTATTTAAGAAGGACTCTTTTTCTGAATAATAAAACCCTATAGGCTTTAACTGAGGGATGTGATGTGAAAGCTCATACAGTTCACAAATGAATAAATCCATGTTTATACTTTTCCATTAACTTCATAGGAAATAAAAATAATAATCTAAAATTTAGCAAAAAGAAGTCAATGCAATGTTATGTTCTGGGTTCTAGAATATAAATGTAGTAACCATATTCATATCCTAGGCATTTGTTTAAGTCTTGAATAATTATTATACAACAGGGACCCCCCCCCAGAGAAATGGAATTATCTTCTGGAGGGCAGGCCCCTTGTAGTACAGGCTTCCCTCACTAGGTGAGTGTTCTAGGAACCCATCTGTGTCAGTGTACCAGCTGGCATTGTTGTGAGAGGCTGCCTTCGGCTTCAGTGAAGTTTTTTTTGAAGACTCTTTCAACATGTTTGCCCATTTCATGATGGGTGATTTATGATTGCACCTGCCTGCACTGCAGTGAGTGTTCAGCAGTTTTTGACCAAAAACAGCATGATCCCCATGCCCCACACTCCCTATTCACCCAATCTCATCCAAGTGACTTTCTTTTTTGTTTGCCTGGATGAAAAAAGTCCTCAAAGGGAAACATTTTGCCAATGTGGAAGAGGTGAATCAAAAAAAGCAGAAACACTAACAGGCCTCAAAATTAGCGGGCTCACAAACTGTTTTGAGCAGTGGAAAAAATGTCTTGACAGGTGTATTGCCTCAAATGGAGGGTATTTGAAGGTGACTGAAGTTTAAATATGTAAGAGTAAATGCACAATTTTTTAACAAATAGATTCTATTTTTTTGCTCACTCCCCCCTCCCATGAAACATTAAACTACTCAGAGATTTTCCTCTGAGTCTGAGCCCTTGGTTAACATACTCTTCACAGGCTAGGTTTGTAGCACCCACTGAGTTGCAAGAAGTACCCAAGAGAGTCTGCTGTGTAAAAGCAGTCCTACCTCTTCCTGAGGGTCGAGGTCGACTTCTCCTGTCAGGACTGTGATTCTGTTTTCTTTTACGTCTCAACTCTCACAGGGGCCATCAGGGTATTTTGAGTTTCCAGTTTTCATGATCACTTTACCTCTCTTTTCCAACAGTACTTGAAATATTAGGAATTCTTTTCCCCCCAATGTATAGTTTCCTTGAGTATGTGCCTAAAAAACCCATTGGTAAAGAAATCGATACCATGTATACTTGCTGTGGCTTTATAGGATCCTTCATGCTTGGAGATTTGGCCACCTCTTGAATAAATGAGTTCTGAATCTAAAAACTGGTTCAGGACTATAAACTATGCAATGAATTGTGGTTCTTTAAAGGGGTGCCCTCCCTCAGACTCCTTGTCATCCATCATTGATTTTTTTTTGGTTGTTGGTACAAGTTGAGTAGTATCCTTGCTGGCTGCCCACCTATTTTGCTCCTAGGTGGCTGTGGTCCATTGACTATCTCCATGCTTCTTTGTGGGTTAGTGCCCTGTGATTGCCAGTAACCTTGCGACTCTAATAATTGTGACCCTTTGGCTTGGCTTCTATTATTTAGGGTTCTTCTATCTTTATACCATAACTTTCCAAATATCACCCCTGACCTATAGAGTAGAGCTACTACTAGTTTACACGTTAGTGAGGCTGGTGCCCTTCCCGATAGCACATTCCTTGTGGCCTTACTAAACAGTATTTCCAACAGTCTTTTCTGTGGAACATAATCTCCTGGCAGGTCTTCCAAATAAATATATCAATAGTGTAACCATTCTAGCATGCTCACTTCCCTAAGCCTTTAAAGTCATTCTCCACTATCTTCCATGGAAATTTTAGCATTTCAACCTCTCTAGCATGGGTCATTGCTTTTTCCATCTTTCTAAAAATCATCATAGTAGCAGGTCACACGATTTTCTGGAATTCTTGCAAGGATGTTAAATCATGTGTCTCAGGAGAGTACTCCTAAGTCAATATCCTTCTTATCCAAATTTAACACTCAAGAGATAGCATAAAGAGTTTATTGTCTTGGCGGTATTCTGTCCCAACCTTGAACACACATGCTCTTAAGCCAGTCCCACATGTACTCCCCTGATTCCTGCTCATACATGTGGCCATGCTTTCCTTCCCCCTTTAACTAAGCATAGCCTCAGGCAGGCTATGATGCCAGCTTTAACAACTGAACTGCCACCTTGTGCCAGGGTCTGTGTGTTCCTTCTATGGCCAGTCGGTAGTGATTCAGTTCCAAGCCCCATCTTATCACTTACTTTCTCAGACTGTTGTTAGTACCAAACTCTCTTAGGTTTGGTTCTTTGGGAGTGAACACTAAGGTAATGTTTTGGGTGCATTATATTTATTAAGGACCAACACATGTGAAAGAGAGAGAGAGGAGGGAAGACTGGACAGAAGAAGATGTAAAATTGTGATGTAGACCTAACAGGGCTTTGGCTTAACCTGTCAGTGAGTTCTGGAGCAGGTATTATTCATCTGAGTTGTTACAACTCAGAATGGAATTGCCATCCTTTATTTTTATCCCTTACTGGTCCCCAGGTGATGGCTCTTCAGGAAGGGGAATGACTTTGAGCAAGGCAGCTTTTTGCCACTGAGGCAGACTTTAAACATACTGTCTACTTGAGGCTATTTGCAGTTTCTACTGTGGCTGGTAGCCATGGAAAAGTACTCTTTACCTTTCCAAGAAGGACTTCTCTAGGGTGCAGTCAGCAAGCAACCACTTTTGTGGCAGTATATTTAAAAAAATTATGTTGATTTTAGAGGGAAAGGGAAAGAGAGAGAAAGAGAGGGAGAGAAACATCGATGTGAGAAGGAACCATCAGTTGGTTGCCTCTCTCAAGAGCACCCCAACCCCCAACCAGAGGACAGAACCTACAAGCTAGGCTTGTGCCCTAACCGGGAATTAAGCCAGAGACCTTTTGGTTTTTAGGACAACTCTTCAACTGACCGAGCCGTACTGGCCAGGGTGCCAGCATATCTGACTAATGGCAGGTGTCACACGGTATAGGGCAGTGTAGAAGAGGAAGGGATTTTCTTCATAGATGAAATGTGATAAGGTAATAAGATGCGTAGGTATAGAGAAAGTAACTATGTCTAGTTCCAGCTCAACTCCATCCTGTTTCTATGATTTTTTTCCCCAAGACAATCTCCTGTTCCCCATTTATTGTTGAAGGGTTAAGTGCAAAAATACTAGCCTGGCTCAGCCCAGAAATGAAGCTCACACATGCTGTCAAGTTATCTCACTTGAAGGGCTCCGTAGGAAGTAGAACCACTGGTCTGTGCATGGGAATTGGGAGGGGGTGTTGCTCCACTGGCGATACTTTTTCAGCTCCGAGGTCTTAAATCGAAGAAGTCAGTTTCCATTCCTTTCTTCTTCTGGTTTCTCAGACTCTTACATCCAGAACACTGTACATTAGTCATTTGCTCTTGATGTTTATGGTACTCCTGTAGGGCCCAAAGCCAAGCAGCATTTTTTTGATAAAAATCAGTTTTAAGGCCATACTACTTCCCGGGGTGTATAATAAGAACTTGTAGCTTGGTGGGGGAAGCCTTGGTATTTCTACATAAAAATTCATATATTTCATGAAGGAAGAATCTCTGCATAAGCTATGTCCCAGATGGTTCTCTTGTTTATTTTTTCTGCAAAGAAGCCTATATATATGGTTATCTATACAGCAAACCCATAAGAGTATGTACTAAACATTCTACTTGATTTGTTTTTTAAGTTTACATAAATGTTCTCATATTGCATGTATATTCTCTGGACCTTGCTTCCCCCTGCCTCCTTTTCCACACGTAATTTTTAAAGAACTGCCTATACTTGCATATGCAGCATATGTGTCCACTGCATATGCATGTATATGTACATGTTTGTGCATATATAAATATATGTACACACATATGTGTGTGTGTCTATACACATACAACACATTACCTATATCTGCTGAGGAACACCGCTATTGATTATAGCCCAATTTATCAATTTTTAAATTGACATCCAGGTTGACTTCTATTTTGCACTGTTATAAAGTTGGCTGCGATTAAAGCCATCATATATACCTGCAACACATGAAATTCTCTGGAGAATGTTCCTAGGAGCATACATGTATATGCCCTGTAATACAGAAATAAATCTGGGGGGAGCGATTTGCCAGTATTTTCTAAGAGGTCATGCCAATTTACAGTTCTGTGAGCAGGGTTATAACGAAGCCTGAAAATTTCAGCTCTCAGTTTTGTCAGTCTGATAACTATCTGTCTGTACCTCAAGGTAAATTTATTTTGAATTTCCTTGAAAGTTAGTGGGGTTGAGATCGTTTGTGGCTATTGGCCATTTTTCTTTCTTTTTTTTTTTAAATTACTTTATTGTTGTTCAATTACAGTTTGCATTTTCCCCCCACCACTGCCCCCCCACCCCAGCCAATCCCACCCCCTTCCCCCGCTCCCACCCTCCCCCTTGGTTATGTCCATGTGTCCTTTATAGTGTTTCCTGGAAACCCTTCCCTGCACTTTTCTCTTGTGAATTTTTCTCATTGTTTCCATCCATTTGTCTAATTTGCTGTCTGTCCTTATCAATTTCTAAGGGTAGAATATAATTGAATATAATCCTTTGTTGTTCTTGTTGCAGTTATGTTCCCTTGATCTCTGGTTTGTGCATTTTGATGTCATTACATTTATTACATTGAAAAAGCAAATAGCTTTAAGTGCATTTCCTCTATTAGCTTTGTTTGCTTTCTCCAAGAAAGCCTTTCCTACGATGAGTCCCTGAAGATTTTGTGCTATATTTTCTTTCAGCTTTTAAGTTTTACTTTTCACATTTATGTCTCGTGAAAAAACTGTCTTTTAAAGAAAATTAAGTTTATCTCACTTTTTTTAGCTGGGAGGTAAGGATCTGATATTTACTGGGTAACTCTTCTCCAGTGACTGCTCATGCCACCTCTGCCAGGTGCCCTGTGTGTAGCTCTTTTTCCTGTGCCTCGTGTTTGCCGGTATTGGCCTGTTTTCACCACAGCTTTTCCCCAAACACATACTCTACACTCAAACCACACAGTCTGGTTACTGTGCCTTTATAAAAAATCTTCTGTTGTATGGCCATCCCTATTTTTCAAAAATAAACTTATTTTAATGCGTCCTTATGAATTTTATCATTAGTATGTTTAGTTCCATGATAAATCTCAGAATTGATTAAATTGCATTTGAAAAATATTAATTCTGGGGAGCAAATCGACCATTAGATTCCACATTTATGGAGTGAAAGACAAAATCCTTCCATTCATTAAACCTTTAATAAAGTCAAAAAGAGCAATATAGTTTTCCTTTTAAAATTCTTAGGTGTAAATACAGTAAAATATATAAATCCTTAGCGGGGTACGTTTTTTTATTTCATATTCTATTTCATTTCTGTATTCTAAAAAATACAGAAACACTTGATTTTAATGAACTTTGCAGATAAGCTCATAGAACTAATAAAATTTGGCTGAGGTCCTTGGCCCTGTATGGTGATGGTAATGTGTAATTGCTCATCTGTTTCTTCCTTTTCATTCTATAAACCACGTTTCTAAGTTTCTCTGTCTTATTGCACTAACTAGAAACTTTAGTGCAAGGTCGAGTATTAGGTGTGATGGTGGACACCACCGTTGCCTTATTTCTCACTCCAGTAGAATTGCCTCTAGTTAGTGTCACTATCCATCCTGAGGTTTTCTGTGGCCTAGCGGTAGGTGCTTTTTACCAAGCTAAGTTCCCTTCTATTTGTAGTTATTAGATAGTCATGAATGTGTGCTATATTTTACTGGAATTTTTAATAAGCCTATTGAAATAAGAATATGGTTCTTTCCTTAAATCTCAGTCTAATGTATTATTGCATATTATCTGATATTTAATTTTCTTTGCATTTTGGGGGTAAAATTGACTAGGTTATGGTGCACTATTTTATCTATGTGTAGTAACTTAACCTAAGTATTAGAAACTAAACCTGAGATATTTGCTTCCATGTTTATAGAAGCATTTTATACATGTTTATTCTGACAGCTACAAAAGAAGGAATGCTACTCATTTTAAGAAGTAGACCCTTGTCCTATACAGATTGAAGATAGCATAAATTTTATACCAAAACTGAGGAAAAGATGTGGTAGAGCTTGCCTGTCAAAAGTCTGGCCTTGGTGGGATATTGCCCGCTTTCCCTGACTCTACCTTCTTCGTACCTCACCCCAGACACACACATGTCCTTCCATCCAAAACAGTCTTGATTGTTTATTGCTGTTTTCAGAAGACATTCAAATCTACATTAAAATCCATCACTCTTGCCCTGATGGGTGTGGCTAACTTGTTTGGGTGTCGTCCTGCAAAGCCAAGGGTTACAGGTTCCTTCCCAGCTCAGGGCACATGCTTGGGTTGCAGGATTGGTTCCCGGTTAGGGTGCATATGAGAAGCAACCTACTGATATTTCTCCCCTTCTTTTTCTCCCTCCCTTCCCCTCTCTCTAAAAATAAATAAAATCTTTAAAAGATGTTTATCATTCATGGTTAATTTAGGTTTTCTACTTACCAGAAAATTATCAAAACATGAAATAAATTATGCTAATAGGTTTGAAACATAGATGACAAGAACAAGCTTGTTCACTTTATGATGGATGTTAATCTCAGTTGTGTTGTCCTTTTTCTTTTCCA
>VMDR010013605.1:0-24741 GCA_007922815.1 Macrotus californicus | reverse complement strand
ACTGAGATGAATGTTCTAAATTTAAAATGTTCTAATCTTATAGGATCCTATTTATAATAATATTGCAAAGAATTAATTATGGTTATGGACAATGTAAGATATTATGCTTTACTTACTTGGAATTTGTCAAATGTATATAATTCCTACACTTTGGAAAACAAAACCCATTATCTCGTATTAACAATATTTATAGTAAACTGAGGAACTTTAAGTTCTATCAGACATTAATTTGAAATGTTAAGATGATGAAAAATGTGTTTCTGGCTTACTAAATGAATTACATTTTCGCGCATGTAGTTTATGCATTGATTTGGAGACCGTATCTTCCTATTATGGAACGAGTTCTCCATTTGTTTACTTAAACAGCTTTATTGAGGTATAATTCACATGCTGTAAGATTCATCTGTTTTAAAGTGTAGGTCCCAGTGATTTCAGTGTGTTTATGGAGCACCTGTGGCCATGGAAGGGTTGGAGAGCACTTTCATTGCCCTAAACAGAGACCTGGCGTCCATGAGCAGTCAGTGTTTCTGTTCCCCACTCCCTTCACCCCAGGATATGTCCACAGCACTGAGGAGTATCAGTTGGGAGTTCTGTTTCTCCATATGTTGGAGGCCCAGATCGCGCACTTGGCAGTGCTTGGCTATTTCCGCTAGTGCGTGCATATGCCGTTGGCTTGAGCTCTTCCCCAAAGAACATAAAACTGAGACTGAGCTAATAGTCAAGGTGAGAGGTCTAACACGGAAATAACATTTCATCTCATGAATGGTGTTTGATTGGTTTGAGGTCAGAGCGTGGCAGTGTTTTCTTCCATTCCTGCCCCCCCCCCCCCCCCCTTTCCTGCCTGCCTTCCTGCTCCCGTTTCTTTTCCCAAACCTGTTTTCGAAGAATGTCCTCAATCACGACTTGACTTAATCTAGGGTTGGCTGGCTCTTAACTGTTTTTTCCACTCATCTTTGTTACCGATGCACAGATTTGAGAATAAAGCCTTTTTGAACAAGAGATTCAGCTAAATATTTTAAGTTATACAGTAGAAATTATTTTACAACTTACAGGTTGTTTTTAGGTCTCTGTATTTTCCAGTTCCCTCCGAATTCTTTCAGGCTACAGATTACTGCGTAATATTAGGCTATACACCCATCAGTAAATTGGATATGCAGTCACCCAGACATGTAAATGAACTGATGTTGCTGAGTGTAAAAGCAGCAGTTGGCAAAATGTGTTATATATATCACACATGTCGAATGCACTAAAAGGTTTTTAAGGCTGGCGGTGAACTCATGCTTGGAGGATTCAGAGAGGGAGAAACAATGGGGACTGGCACTCCAGACAGGTAGAATGACAAGAAGACATTGGGGAGTGGCACCAAGGAAGGAGTGTTTAAGGCTCTCCAGGGGTATTTAGGGAGAACAAGGATGCGTCGGTACCCGAGTCTGTCTGTGGACCGGAAGGTGGGTTTGGAGAGGTGCATCTGGGTGTGGGCTGTGGAAGGCCTGGTGTCATCCAAGAGGTTTGTTTGTGATGTGTCTTTAGACTCGTGGTTTTCGAAGCTGGGTATATGTTAGATTTATTTAGAGATTGATTTCTGTGTGTTTTGTTTGTTTGTTTCTGTTTTTTCAGCTCCCAAGGTGATCCCAGTATGTTTGTTTAGGGTCTTGTCATTGGGGACCATGGCTTTGAGTCACTGGTTCTCAAAGTATGTTTCCTACACCAGCAGGGTCAGTGTGACGTGGGAACCTACTAAAAATGCAAAATCTTATCCCTACCTTAGACTTAGCAAATCAGACACTGTGGGGGTGGGGTGGGACATACACTCTGTGTTTTAATGAGCTTTTAGGTGACTTGCGTGCCTGCTGAAGTTGAGGGCCTTGGTTTGGGGCATACGGGGCCTTTCAGGCGTTTGCTGGGGTGTGATGAGGTGGGGTGACTGATGTGTAGCCGTGGAAGGGAGTGTGCGGGGAGGCCGGAGGGTCAGGCAGGGAGACTGTTCTGCAGGTTCAGAGAGGGCCCGGGTCTCGTCTGTTGGTGAAAGCACCAAGACAGGCTCCTGTGGGGCATAATGAAGGAAAACAAAGACGAGAGAAGGGGGTTTGGGAGCCTTTGGGGAATCTTTCAGAGAATATGTAGAACCATGTAGTCACCTTGTCAGCCTGACTTCCAGTATGACAGATATTTTAGTGATGGTTCCGTGTTAAAGTACGGGCCCACCACAGGCCTGGTACTAGGGAGTAAAGACGAGCGAAAGATGGTGAGAAAGCTCCTGGGCAGTAGTGCGCGCTTTCCCACCCAATTTGGCGTTACTCCTCCACGTGAGGGGTGACACAGGAGTATGTGTGCCATCGTGGAGGGTTTAGACAAGAGTGCCTTTGGTTTCAGTGTCCACGTAGAGTTTACTGCTCAGGGCCGGTTCAGTTTTCTTACGCTTGTTGGTGCAATGCTCTTTCTGCTTGAAGCCTCCTGGAGAGCGGTCTCTGAGATAAGCAGCAGACACCAGCCGCGCAGCAGGTGCCAGCCTGGATGAAGGGGGTGGGACCCGCGATGAGTGGGGTCCCAAGTGTTGAGAGTTTGAATTTCAGTGCTGCTTTGAGTGGAAAATATTTCTTGCTGAAAAACCGAAATGTTCTTTTGTTTATTGAGTCTTGGAAAAGACAATCACATTTTGTTCTTGTGACGACTACGGCAGTTTTCTCCACTGGAACCTGGGCTTCTCCCGGGCAGGCAGAATCCATCCAGCCGTCGGAAGACTCATTTGTCACCGCGTGTTCGTGTCTGGAGACAGTTTAGTGAGGAGACAAGGCTGCCGTGCCACAGTGACAGGGTGTCAGAGTGCTCTCCTGGTGTCAGCCCGGCGAGCACACCGGGGCACTCCCTCTGCAGTTTCACACTCTTGATGCAACTGTGATAATAGAAATGCATGTTTTTGCCCCTCTGAGCAGTTAACAGCACCTTCCCAAATGTCGCCTGTGTGGTGACATGCCTGTCATACTGTTGGCTGCACATTTTCAAGTGTCTAAGACTGAGGTTCACCAGAAACACAATATTCCATTTGTTCTAGGAATCAGCAAAACAGGCAGTAAGAGGATCACTTGAACAAACTCATCCTTCATGTTTTGTGATTCTGAAAAAAAACCTCCATTTTTTTTCAGATCTCTTTTTGAAGCAAAACTGCCCATTGAGGCATCATTGGCCTGAATGCGTTAACGCCTTGGTGTGCGGAGCTGGGTTCTGTGGGTGGAGGCAGG
Source organism: Macrotus californicus (assembly GCA_007922815.1). Taxonomy (NCBI): domain Eukaryota; kingdom Metazoa; phylum Chordata; class Mammalia; order Chiroptera; family Phyllostomidae; genus Macrotus; species Macrotus californicus. Next base: position 21,502 of record VMDR010013605.1, on the reverse strand, counting down.
GCTCTCCTTACACTGCCCACCACTGATGGTGGTTCCCCGAGCAAGTGCCTCCACGTTTCCTGGAGATGAACAGAGACGGAACGTAAAATCATTTCAGCTTTGTTAATGTCCATAAATGTTTCAGTAGTGATAAAATTAACCTCATGCAGAGAGAACCTGAAGCTTGTCATCAGGTAAGAAAAGACACGAATCTTACTGGTATTGACCCATGACCTAGAGGGGGTTTTTCAGGGAGACGGACACAATTTCTGTTTTGAATCCAGCTCTGAACTCGGTTCTTTGTAGGTTTTGTTCCATTTGGTTTTTCGGCTAGCTGAGGATTCCACACCGTAAGTGAAACTAGCCTTTCTCCCGTATTTCAGGCTGGATAACTTGTGCGATTACCGAAATGGCTTTCGTTTCTTAGCCTTCACACTTTTTTGACAGCTGCTCTTTTGGGTGGCATATCAAAGTCATGTTGTCAGCCAGGTCACTGAGTCTCCAGAAGTGTGCCTGCTCCTCCAGTTTTTGTTCTGCCTTGTCAGTGGGGAGGACGCTGCCCAGTGAAGAGTTACTGTTTAAAGTTGGAGCAGAAATCTTCCTCCAAATTGGACTCAGCCTCCCTGAGTAGTAGTGCCAGGACCCTGCTGGTGTGGTTTTGTGTTCACTACTTGTGCTGGAAGCAGGAACTGGTGGGCAGGCACACCTTCTGGCTCCCAGTGCAGAGAGAGCAAACACAGAAGTCAGAGTGCACGGGAGCCTCAGGCCCAGTAAAACCTGAGGTGAGCGTCATGGACATCGTAACATCCTGGGCCAAACAGAGAATAGTAGCTTGGCGGTGGATATCCCGGGATAGGTAGATGCGGAGGAAGGTCTCCCCTCCTTAAACTCCTGCTTAGCCAGGAAGGGTCTGCTTGGGCCTGATTAGATCCTGGACTAGAGGACCCATGGCAGAAATGGCAGGTCTTCCTTTCAACCCCCCACCTCCAATACTTCTTTGAGACTTTAGAGGATGGACCATTAGAAGCCAAGTGCCCCTCAGACTCACTCTGGTGATTTAAGTGTCCTTTCGAAGGCTGTGTGCTTACTGAGGTTTGATGCACCTGGGCCAGAGCAAGGGGGTTGCCAGGAGCCCAGCAGCCATGAGAAGTGGTCGTGATTAGTGGTGAGAAGAGAAAGAATGTGAGGTAGAGGGTGTTGTTCTGTGTGATTTCAGTGATTTTAAAAAGCAACTGACATTGCTTCGCTGACATTGCTTTTGGCTACCTGAGAAGGTTTTAGAGTGGCAATAATTATATTTTCCTGGATTGGTAATACCTTCAAAACATTTTTCTGAACCCGTTCTGCTTGTGGAGGTAATGTGGAACTGTGTGCCTGAAGTCCCAAACTCAGTGATAGCTCCTTTGGTTTGGTTGGCCGTTGCTGCCTACCACATCACTCAGAAACGTGCTGGCTTAAGGCAGCATCCGTGTTATTTGCTCACAGTTGTGTGAGGGAGGGATTCAGCCAGGGCTCAGCTGGGCGGTGCTTGTTTCACGTGGCATCAGCCCAGATCTGTCACTCGGCCGCTTTGCCGAAAGACTGAGCTGGCTTAGAAGGTCCAAGGAGGCTTCCCCCATGGTTTCTCTCTCTCCATAGCACCTCACAGCGTGGTGGTCTCGGGGGAGCTGGGCTTCTTATGTCGCAGCTGGCTTCCGATAGGGAGACATTCTGAAGGACAGCGGTGGAGGCTGGGGTCTGCTAGGCCCAGCTTTGGCTGTTACAGGCTCTCCCGTTGGTCACATTCTGTTGGTCAAAGGGCAGCAGGATTCAGGCAGAGGGAGAGAGTTGGTTCAGTGGGAGGAGTGGCAAAGAATTTGCAACTGTCTTTTTCACGAAGTGGCGGGGTTTGTAGGTTTGCTGCTATGGAAGAATCCAAGGGAGTCAGACACTGGCGTGAGATTTTTATTGCTGGGCTTTGGTCGCGGGGTAAAGGTTAACGTTTTATTATTGCCTGTTTACTCTTAATTGGTTAGAGAATATTTAAATGATTACCATGGTTCAGCAAATTTTACCAGTTTGATCATATTAAATCCAATAAAGACCATTCAAGATGCATTTAGATCTTTCATGGAATTGCTTTGTCCAAGTGAGTTTATGAAAATTCTTACAGTAATTACACTTTGTTTACTTGTCACTTTAGGCCCAAGCACTAAAATGTTATCCATATCTTGCTAATCCCTCTGACCTTTTGCTTTGATCTTATCGTACTGTTCCTGTGGTGGAGATGGAGAAACTGAGATAAGAGTTTTAAATCATGTTTTTATCACCAAAGAGTCAAATGCAGAATTCAGCTTGCCCTAGCTCTCTTTCTAAATTTTTAAGTCCATGGTTTACAACCTGACTTTGGGTTATACTGTGGCATCTTGACATTTAAGAAAATCTGTGATATTCTTTTAGTTACTCCATTTAGTTGAAATGATTTTAGTTCACATATTTTAAAAATGAGGGCTTTGTGTTGAGGAATATGTCTCATTAGGCATCTTACTGAGTGTTGTTTGTATGTGTAGCAGTTTATTGGCATCTATACATGCACACATGTTTTCAAATGACGAACACTGAGGATTTCAAGTTCAAAAGAATAGCAGTCACTGAATAGAGATTTCTCTTTTCTAGTTCTAAAATATGAAAGATTTTGATAAATGCACTAAAATTGGCTTTGCAGTTAAAATTGGTTTAATTTCCATTTTCCATTGGTGTAATGGAAATTAAGTTACTTCATTTATGTTATTTCAGTGGTTCAGATTAAATCATCCGAATGTTCTGAATATTTTGGTAGTCACAGTTATACTAGTGGTCATTGGGCTTCCCTCTCCTCCCCCACCCCATCCCTTTCTTCCTTCTCTCTCCTCCTTGTCTCCGCCTTCCAGTTTTTAGGGGCGGTTTAACTTCCTCTTGTATGTGTTGCTTGTATGAAATGGTTGTTGGCAAGGAGCACAGAGAAGCTCAGGTGATCGCTGTTCCTTTGAGGATGTGCCTCTGTTCCTACTTGTCACTGTAGCAAGGACTGCATTCCAGTAACTGTTCTCTGTCTGCATTGCTTATGTTCTGGTTCTGGAGTAAAGGTTGGAATATAAAAACAAGGGACATCACTGATGTGTGTTCCATCATGCGAGTATGTGAAACTTAATGTAAAACTTGAGTGGAAGTTAAATAGCAGGGTATTAATATTTTATGTCCATGACCTTAAACCTTTTGAGGTGAAAGGTGATGTAGAACCTGCTGTTATAATATTTCTTTTTATCTTAGCCTATAAGATCTCCATTATTTGAATGAGTTCTGCTAATGAAAGAGATCGTGAAAGGAGAATTTTCTGTGACGTTCTGCTGTGTTGTGCAGGACCTAGTTGCCATGGTTGAGAGGAGGCAGGTACTCTAGGGCAGAAGTCCGAGATGGCACCCTTGACCTAATGAATCCCATGGTCGGCTCTATTTTAAATGTGTGTGTAATCTGGTTCACGGAGTCTTCTGGATTCTGTTATACTAGTCGCAGCTGATCTGCAATCTGTCGTCTCTGTTATCTTGAAGCAGGGTTGTACAATCAGGATTACCTGTGGACCTCATATCTAGATAACCCCCTTAGGTAGGGTTCCACCTGATTCTGATGCAGTCTGGTTAACACATTGCGTACCGCTCACGAGTTTTCGCGTGTTTCACGTGCCATCTGTTAAGGACCACTCACAAGTTTTCTCATTTTTCACGCGCCATCTGTTATGGACCTTAGATGTCAACACACTGTCTTGTCCACATTGAATGAAGAGATCTCATTGGTGGAAACCGTGCAGGTCAATCTACAAAAAACTATATAATTGCACAAACCCATAAAGCATTGCAGTTACATTGTATTTTGGTCACTCGAATAGTCTTCGTCTTCAAGTTCCTGGCACTTTCAGAAATGCCCCCTCTCAGAAAAAGGAAGGAAACCAACGAAACTGATACACTTCCGGAAATATTTAACGATAATTTATCAGATATTCCTAGTGAGATCGAAGATGCGGATGACTGTTTTGACGATTCCGGAGACGATCTGTAGTTATGATGATTTAAATAACGTGCACTTTGCCCAAAAACGTGCGGTCCCTGGCGTGTGTCTTAGAGCTTTCTATGCGGTGCGCAATGTGTTAAGAGCTAGAATCAGCAACTATTATGGCTTTGGTCATATTAAAACCAAGAGTATTAAAGGCAGTCTTAAAGGATATGAGACATTTACACAAAGATAAGTTACGTTTAATTTTAAAAATATGCCAGTCTAGCATGTCCCAGAGAGTTTCTGTTTCTGTGATATATAGCACATTATTTAGCGGGTTGAAATGCCGTAGACGGGGACACTTTGACACACACACTTTAGAAGGAGAAGAAAACCTAAACGACTCTGGTACGACTGGTCCCCACTTACACATCTCGGCCAACTTCATTTAGCAGAGAAAAGATGGAAAACAGTTAATTTCCGTTTTGGACTTTAATGATTGAGAACATTGACAAACCCATTATTTTACCCAAGGTTTTTTTGGGACTGGAGACAATTATATGAGAATGGTTATGACTATTTGGTTATTAAGAAAGGGGGATTCATGTTGCTTCTCCCACCACTATTTATTATTTGAAGGAGTTTTCTAAATGTATATTAATTTATGTTTTTTAACGGAGGGGAAAACATAGTTCTTTCTTTCTTAACATGTTCATATAAAAGTAATTTAAGGAATTATTTTAACCTTGAGGGCGTTAAGACAATTATACACACCAAGAAGAATGGAGCAGTTTCAGATCCCGTGGAAAAATGTTGCGTGTGAACACAAGTGCTAGGGAATACCAGGAAGGAAGAGGTCAGAATGGGTTAGAGTGGCTGAGTGCAGGGCCAGAGCGGAACTGGCACGTTTTAACATGGTTACTGTTGAAGACATCAGGTCAGTAGCCTTGGATGAAGCTGAGAGAATGGGGGCTTTTTGGTCGGTTTGTTTTCTTAGAAAGCGGTAAACCCAAAAGCCAGATTGAATCATTTTGGGTGACAGGGAGGTCTTTGAGTAAGAGGTCAAGAAGTTTGGACTTACCCCTTCAGGCAGTATGCTGTTCTTTTTCTTCTTTTTGGTTACAGGAAATTTCAAATGTGTTCAGGAACACATAGATATGCGTACCGGACCCCATGTACTCATTATCCGGCCTCACCAGTTTCAGGAATTGGGGATTTATGGCCATGTTGTTTCATTTCTAGCCTATCATTTTCCCTTTCCCTTATTTTGAAAACAATTCTAGCAGTTATATTGTTTCATCTCTATTCCAGTATGAGTCTCTAAAAGATAAGGACTCTTTAAAAACACAACTGTACCTAAAAACACAATTTCCTTATTATCAAATACCCAGTCAATGTTCACATTTCCAGTGATCTCAAATGTTGTAATTGTATGTTTTTATATTTTGTTTGAATAGGATCTGAGTAAGGTTTAAATATTGCAGTTTGATTGGTAAATTTCTGACGATTCTTTTAATCTATAAGTTTCCCTCCATCTCTCTCTCTCTCTCTCTCTTTTTTTTTTACCCCTTGAAATTTATTTATTGAAGAAACCAGATCATTTGTTCCGTAGAACTTCCCATATCCTGGCTTTTATTGATTGCTTCCTCATACTATCATTTGCTATTGATTCATGTTCTATAACTTGGGTGTAGAGGCGTAGTCAGACTTAAGTTGGTTTTGGGGATATGACTACTTCACATATAATGGTAGATATTATGCTTTTTTGATGGAGGAGTGAAGTGGTGAAAGTAATATGTTAGGATGATTTATCTGGCAGCAGTGTGCAGAATGAATTGGTGAGAACAATAGGAAGTCAAGTTCAATCAATTCAAGAGGGAGAGGCTCGACTAGGGCAGGGACAGTGAAGAGGAAGAGGACAGAGACTTTTGAGAAGAGTGAATTTCTGAAACCTTTTAACACTGACTAAGAAACGGAGAGCCGTGGGTCAGAGTGAAAGTTTGAGCCTGGGTGGTTGGGAATGAGGCTCAGGAGGACGGTGCCTCGTGCCTGTTAAACTTGAGGTGTTGGTGGAATGCTTCTGTTGAGCTGTGTTAGAAGCAGCTAGAGAGGCTAGGAGCGAGGACAGGACAGGAGACGGGAATTTGGGGGTCGTCTCTGTGTCTGGGGGTAATAGCTGCAGCTGCACCAGTGGGCCGCTTGGAAGCTCGTGGGAGTAAAGGGAGGCGAGGACTGTTTTCCTTACGTAGTGCATCAGCTCCATCAGCAGTCCGTTGGTGCCACGGAGCGCGTAGTGTGCTGTCCCTAGAGATCGGAGCTGCTTGTAGTGAAGCCACATTTTGCCTCTCTGTTTGCTTCTGAATTTTTATATCCCGTGTGGGACGAACAGCAGGACCCGAACAGCAGAACCCAAATGCTGTTCAGGTCGAGGCTGGTGGCTTTCAGAAGCTGGCGACTCATAGGGAATTTAGACAGGTGGCCTGAGGAGGAAGCGGAGGCCAGCACTGGCAAGTCTGGGCGTGAGCCTGCAGGGAAGTGAAGAAGCAGAGCATGCAGGACAGAAAGTGTACTGGGCCAGCCATGAGGAAAAGACCTTGGAGTTGCGATGATTGGATGCTTATTTCTCTCTTAACCTCTGTATCAGCCTGTATTAGCCAGCCTGACCTGTGTCCACAGTGAGGACCAGTTAGTGAGGGTGGGCGCCGAAAGTTTCTCAATATCGTCTCCTGTTTGTTCTTTCTTACATCCATCAGAACTCCAGGGTATGCTACAGAAATTGTCTATACTCTTAAAAAAAAAAGTTCTTGCTGACTTGAAGGATCTTAAGAAAATGTATTATTCAGAGATCTACAGCATGATGATTACATGGTATTTACTCACTTGTGATGTACACTGTTGCCTAGTTGTAGAAGAAAGGACGGAATAATTGTTTGCTTTCAAACTATGCATTTAATACAATCGCGTGTTGGAAAAAGGTGACAGGCACTGCTTCTTGGGAATTATCTTCAAAATAATTAAAATTTTGTTTATCCTTAACAGGGTTATATAGAAAATTTTATAGCATTCAAAGGTGTACATTTTTTTTTTTTTTTTTTTGTAATTCTGGGCTTTCCAAAAGTGTTTACTGGTGTTGCCAAAAAGTTGTGCCACATTGCTGAGTGGCATGGACCTTTCTGATTAAGTGCCCACAAGTTTTGAAGGATTTTGAGAATCTAAAGTGAACAGCGGCAATGAAATTCACCACTTTAGATACGATTCCATCTAAGAGAGATAAGGGCTGCCGCCAAGTGAACACACAGCAGATGACGAAAACGCAGCACGCGGTAGCCAGCCTCACGGGGGTGATAAATGACAGCACATTAGATATGTGTTAGCAACGTGAGCAGCGTGATATGGCAACGAAAAAGGCCAGCGCTATTTTTGGCTGTGCTGCACAAAACAGCATCTCATCCCGGAGCTGGGGCTGATCATCACTGTCGCCCCAGCTCTGGTGAGACGGCATCTGGGATGCTGCCTGCGGGTTGGACCCTTGTGCCCGGGAATGACAGGCAGACAGTGGGAGCCCCAAGCAGAGCATCTGTAGTGATTAAGGACTTCAGATGAGGCAGGCATTGGTGCTTTTGGGAAAAGCTGGCCTGTTTAGGGATGAGCATGGAGAGCAAAGAGATGTTAGCCTTTGCAGAGATAGGATGGCACTGAAGAAGTAGTGTCACCGTGAAGTTCGTCACTCAGGAGAGCTGTGACTCCTCAGCGGCAGGCGTCGTCCTGATAAAGAGCCCTGTAGAGGGTAACTGAAGCATTTTACAGACTGCAGCCATGGAGGAAGGGGCTCCAAGGCAGTGAAGCAAATACTTACTGTGAACCATGTTTCTGTCTGCTTGTTTTTCCTTTTCTTGTTACTGAGTTTATTGGGGTGACACTGGTTAATAAGATTATACAACTTTCAAGGGTACATTTCTATGATACGTGATCTGTATATGGCACTGTGTGCCCACCCCCCAGAGTCAAATCATCTTCTCTCACCGTATACTTGGACCCCTTTACCCTTTACAACCCCCCCACCTTCTTCCCTCTACTAACTGCCACACTGTTGTCTGTGACTGAGACTTTCAGTTTTGCACCCTACAGGTGAGTGAAATCACATGGTTCTTAGCTTTTTCTGACCGACTTGTTTCACCTAGCGTGGTATTCTCAGGTCCATCCCTGTTGCTGTAAATGGCGGTACTTCGTCCTTTCTGGTGGCCGAGGCGTAGCCCATTGTATGTAAATGTGCCACTTCTTCTTTACCCGCTCCTCTGTCAAAGGTCAGTTTGGGTGTCTCCACGTCTAGGCCACCGTGAGTCATGCTGCAGTGAACATGGGGTGCACATATCTGCAAATAAACGTTTTCAAAGTTTTCAGGTAGACACCTAGAGGAGGGGTTGCTGCGTCATATGGTAACTCTATTCTTAATTTTTTGAGGAACTTCTGTGCTGTTTTCCACGGTGGCCGTACCAGTTTACGTTCCCACCCGCAGTGGACGAGGGTCCCTTTTTCTCTGCAACCTCTCCAGTACTCACTGTTACCTGTCTTGTTGACAACAGACGTGCTAACAGGTGTGAGGGGGTCTCTCATTGTAGTTTTCGTTTGCATTTCCCTCATAGCTCCTGAAGCTGAGCACCTTTTCATGTGTCTGTGGGCCGTTTGTATGTCTTCTTGGGGGAGGTGTCTGTTCAGGTCCTCTGCCCACTTTTTAATTGAATTGTTTGGTGTTGAGTTGTATGAGTTCTTTATATCTTTTGGGTATTAACCCCTCGTCCGAGCTGTGATTTGCAAACATCTCCCATGGGGCTGGTTGCCTTTCTGTGGTGTTGCTGGGTTCCTTTGCTGTGCAGAAGCTTTTCAGTTTGATGTGGTCCCATTCACTTATTTTTGCCTTTCCTCCCCTTGCCTTTGGGGTCAAGTTCATAAAATCTTCTCCAAGTCCATAATTTTAGTCCCATGTTTTCTTCTATGTAATTTATCGTTTCAGATCTTGCATTTAGATCTTCGATCTATTTTGAATTAATTTTTGTGCTCAAATATAAACCGTAGTCCAGTTTCATTCTTTTGCATGTGGCTTTCCAATCCTCCCAGCACCATTTATTGAAGAGGCTTTCTTTCCTCCATGGTATAGTTTTTACTCCTTTGTCAAAAATTACTTTAAAAAACATGGTTTTTAAAAAACATATTTATTTTTAGAGAAAGGGAAAGGAAAGGGAGGGAGGGAGTGAGGGAGGGAGAGAGACATCGATGTGAGAGAGAAGCATCCACTGGTAGCCTGAGCCTCACCGCCGGTTGGGGCTGCGTGGGGTTTTATGTACGGCTCTGCATTCCGTTCCGGTGGTCTGCCCTTCTGTTTTTCTGCCGATACCATGCTGTTTGGGGGCTCATTTATCTGTAGTATAGTTTGAAGTCCGGTAGAGTGATATCTCTGGCTTCATGATTTTTCCTCAGGATTGCTTTGGCCATTTGGTCTCTTTTGTGGTTCCATAGGAATCTGATGAGTTTTTGATTCTATTTCTTTTAAAATTGTCATTGGTCAACTGTGTTTTTATCAGGGGACCAAAACAAGTGTGGCAGTGTCTGCCATCTTGGGGAAAGGAACGCAAAATAATACTCGATAATGTAGGAAATTCAAAGAATATGTTAAATTTGGAAACGGTGAGTTCAGGCCTTACAGTCATTTGAAAAAATTCAAATATCAAATTAAGGAATTATTTACTGTCCACAATAGTGTAGGTAAGCACAGCAGGAAGAAATTAAGTGCAGAATGTAAGCTGAATGTAAGGGAATATGTCTACAGTGAGAACTATCGCATCATAGGGTAGTCCCATAGGAAAACGGAGTTGCATTTCACTGGGCATTTGATCCTGACAGGATTGAATGTGTATCAGTGGGGAAATAGACTGGATATCCCTGTAGGCTTTGGTATTTCTTTCTTCTCTGATTCTGGGCTCTTGTTGATGATCTGTTCACCTGCTGTGATCAGAAGGAAAGAGCCTCTCTTGTTTTTCTGCTCCCAGGCACATTTGAGATGCTCTGCTGATTGACTTAGGCCAAAGAGGAACTTCATTGCCCTGAGGTTGACCTGGCTCCACCCCCCCTGATTTTATAGAATTACTGCCCTCTATTTGGAATGAGGCACTAGTAGGGTCAGTGAGGTCCCTTACTGACGACAAGTAAATTTGACAGAGTGGGCTGGTGTGTATGGGGTCAGGGTTTTCTTCAAAGGCACATAATAACCCAACAGGGCTGCAAGCTGGCCTTTCTGGGGTGCTTTGGGAATAGAAGGGCTGCAGGAAATAATGCCAGCCATACTGTTTCCCCGCCTCCCAGATTTTACTTTAAGGCAAAAGGATATTCAGGCCACGTGACCATGGATTCCATGCCTGTGTCCAGTAGAAATGGCATAATTTCATGTTCCCGGGTGGGGCTGCTGAAGAAAAGTTCGACTCCTATGGCATGATAATGTCGTGTGGTCCGGTCTTTGTGGTAGCATCACTGTATAATTGAAGAAGTAAATTGAAAACGCAGACTCAATTTTAGGTCATTACAAATGGTCTGTGTTTCCCTGTGACAAACTACTTTGTGGGATAAGACCGTGTCCTTAGCTTGGCATTCAAGTACCTTCACAATCTAGACAAAGCTTATTTCTCCACACTCATTTTTACTTTTTCCTGTAGAAATGCTGTGTTTCAATTAAGTTAGTCTCACACCAGTACTTCTGTCTCCACTGCATGTCTTTCTCACTACCTTCGCCCCGTCCTCAATGCCCTCTCTGACGTGCTCCTACCTGCTCTGTCTCATCTCATCTGTGAAGCATTCATTGATCACTTCCTTCCAAGAATGCATTGCGCTTTTTGTTTTTGTTGCTCATTTGACATATCTCATATTTTTCTTCCTCTGCAGAATCTACATCTTTCCTTTTCAATCAGACGAAGGTCCTCTGGAGGACTGTTTCTTACTCGTCTTTAAATTTCTCATGGTGCTTTTGCACCTAAGATTTTAATTCATTGTGGACTAATCTTTAAACCCTTTAAGAGAAAGTACTGTTGTTTATTCATGGTGGTTCCCCCACCGCAGAATTCGCACAACTTATCCACAGTGTGCACCTAATGAATATTTCCTGAATGTATGAGTAGTAGATACCCAGAATGTATCTATCGATTGGTTGATTTAAGGTAGAATTTTAAATGCCTTGTAAACATGATGAACTTTGTAGCTTTACAAGCCATGCAGCAGGGGAATCATAATACTGTGAAGGCTTGCTGGTTCCCAGGAGACCAGTTCATTCTGCCTTCTTTGATACTGGATGGCAGTTCAATCATCCCAGGCTTCCTGTTGGTCAGGCAGATTAGCTCAGGGTTCCAGATAAGGGGCGTGAAAAAATGTTGGCAAGAGAAGCCATTAATAATTGGGACCATCATGGTGTTGCTCCCAGATAACCCATGCTCACTCATTGCCATCATTTTTATTGTAGGTATGACAGTAGGTTTGGGAGAATGGTGGAAAGTTTGAAACTAGATTATCATAAAACTATCCAAAATTAGTTCTTTGGGGGGAAAAAAGAGGCTTTATATTTTGATTTTTTCATTTTTACTTTCTTCTCCTTCTTAAAAGAGTTTTCATATCTTCCTCACAGGTGAACTGTACTTACTATAAATTAAATCCTCACCTTTTGGAGCTGTTTTTTGTGTGTAATTACCTTTTTAAGAAAAATTTCTTTCTTTTGCTTCTTAATAGTATTACAGACGTTCCCATTTCCTCCCCCTTTGCCCACCTCCACCCAGCCTTCCTTCCCTCCGACCATCACCACACTGTTGTCTGTGGGTCGTGCATCGATGCTCTTCGGCTGATCCCTTCACCTTCTTTCATCCAGTCCCCCCTCCTCCCCTCTGAAGGTTTGTTACTGGTTTCCCTCTCCTCTCCCTTTCGCTCATTCCAGCACTTTCTATAACTGGCCAGCTTTAGGAAGGATAAGAGATTTTTTGTTCAGGTACACAGGTCATTTTACCCTATGGGCTTACTGCAGATGTGAAGCCAAAGCTGGCATCAGTAAATTTTTACTACCTATTAGAGTTAAATTTATTAATATGCAGGAGATTATTTGCATTAAAAATTGCTTACTAAGGAAAAATACTTTTTTATGTGTTTTTTCTTTAGAATCATCAGAGCTTCTATTATGTAGTCATTTTGAGTAAATGCTATTTAGTCAGAGCGTGCGTTTCACCTGAGGGGCAGCTGCGACTGGGTGGTGGGAGGTGTGTCCTCTGAATACAGTTTGTAAAGTGTCCCGTGGGCCTCTGGGAGATGAGGCCTGTGGCATGTGTGCCATGGAAATGCAAGGTTTTTGTGACAACTCCTGGTCTGCTATGCAGAAAAAACCATGCAAATGTCATTGATGATTCTTTGGCATAATCAAAGAATTTAAGAAGTCATATTAATTTTCAGCTCCATTAGAGATGCAAGAATCAAAAAAGATGTTTGCCAAATGGAAAGGGACTGAGTTGGTAGAGGAAAGAAATTTTAATTTCAGGCTTCAAGAGAATGTTACAAATGTAGCATAAAAGATCCTACCTAAAGAGCCTGACAGTGTCCTTTTTTAAAGACCTGGCCAAGTTACAAGGGGGACCAGAACGACAAGAACATGAAATTAAAATCGCTGTAATGGAGTCAGTTTAAGATAGTAAATTACTTCTGAGAGCCTCAATTTGAGGATGCCCAGCTAGTCTGTGCTAATTAGTATCATCTTGCCTCCGTCACCAGGTCTTTCTGTTATTGTTGCTGATCAAGCAGCAGTACTTTTGCCTTTTTTATTATCTGGTAGCAGTTGGGGTAAAGGTGAAATTTCTAAAGTGAAATAGAGACATTTACCCGGCTCACTTTAAAGAAAGTTTGCATTTTTGACATAAAATACTCACAATTTTCCTCTACATTCGTGTAAACACCATTTCAATATGAACCAAGACCTGTTCTCATAGGAGGACCAAAGAGCTGGGAAAGTGCATGCAGTGCCGACCGTGCCCTTGTCTCTGGAATACAAACCTAGACCCAGCCAGGAGAGCTCGGGGAAAACCTGCATCTTTTCTATCTTTCTTCGCCCCCGGCCAGCTAGAATCGGGCAGGGTGTGAGCAGCTCCTCGTGTTAAAGGAGCAAGCAGGTAGGACCCCAGAACTGGGGTTGTTGTGACTGCACGGAGACTGTTCACGTTTAGGTCCTCTGTGACTCCGGAGGCAGGGAATTTTACTGCTCAAGTAAAAAAAATTACGTGTGTTGCACACACACAGTACTTAGAAAGGAAAAAACCATCTGTTCATTTTGCCTACATGTCTGTGGAGATTTAACCTGACGTGAATCACTTGAGATTTGTAAAGAATAAACCTGTGCTAACATTTTATGGGAGAGAGTGCCAGGAGTACAGGGGGTGGGGATTGTTGAGCTCCCAACTCAGTAGATGCTTTTTTTCCTTTATTGCAATATGTACATGGCAAGTGATTGTTGTTGTTGTTTTTTAATGTTAGCCTTTACTGACTTTTTCTGGAAGAGTTTCATTTCTTTGTTTTATCATGAACATTTCTCAGTGTAGACATTGGTATCTGGAATGACTTTAATATTTAAAAAATTTTTAAATTTATTGATTGGAAGGAGAGAAGGGGGGAGAGAGAGAGAAAGGAAGAAAGACAAACATCGACCTACTGCTCCACCCACCAGTGTGTGCCTCAACAGGGGCTCGAACCCACTGCCCTGGCATGTGGGGATGGCATTCTAACCAACTGTGCTACCCGGTCAGGAAGTCACTCTGTGCTATCCACAATGACTTTAGACAGGCTGGTGGTTCACAATGTGGGCCCCAGACCAGCATCGTCAGCATCACTTGGGAACTAGTCAGAAGTGCGAATTCTAGGCCTCTATTCCAGACCTACTGAGTGAGAAGAGAAACTCTTTTAGAATGGGCTCTATAGTCTGTGGTGAATGCACTCTTCTGGTTATTCTGGTGTTCAGGAGAACCATGAAATGAAGCACCAGGAAGTAGTGGTGTTACTTTAAGAAACTTCAACACTCACCCTCACTTATGCTAATGACTGTGACCTGGGCCTAGCCTTGAATACATTCTTTCCTCCCACCCTCAGGAGAGCTGGGTGTTGCTGTGCCCGTGCTCTGGTGAGCTCACGATTGTAAGTACTCGAGCCAGGCTTTGAGTCCTGGTGTAATTTCAACGTTTATTGTCTTTATGATTTTAAGTGACTGTTCTTGTGACTTTTACAACTAAGTATGTCACCATTAGAAAGGTGCCCAAGAGGTATGTTAGTTACATGGCAGGTCAGAGCATAAACCTAGAACTCAATTCTAGCCCCAGCTCTGCCGCTATTCCCTCTTACCATTTATCCAGCCTAATGTCTTGCTTAAGAGCAGGTTTCTTCCTGGGAGGCCTGATTCTTTAGGTGACTGTCCCTTCCCTGGGAAGTGTGCTACTCTTTTAAAGCCAGGCTTCCACTTGCAACTGGAGACGTTAGCATAGAGGAGAGGCTTTGTCGAGGTCATCTTCCCCTTTGGACTGGAAGAGCAGTAGTTGCTTCTGTTCGTGCAGGTGTTTAGGGCTGAGCCTTTGCTGCCCTCCTGTCCCAAAGAGCCCAGAAATACAACCTAACCAAGATGCTGAGCTTCACTTTACCTGCGTGTTATTTAGGAGCCATTTGCAACCCTGAGGTGTTTCTTTGACTCGTATCTTTTTGGTTTGTCACTACAATCACGGTTTTATCCATCTCAAGCCCTGATTCATATGCCCTTGAATCTGCTGGGGTCTGCTGCATGCAGCTGACGTAGGCATCTTATCTCGGCCTGCACTCCCCTCTGGTTTGTGGCGTTTGTTTTTCCCGTCTGCCATGCCACCTGAAGTTGCAGTCTCTGCAGCCGACTGAATCAGTTCTTGGGCTAGGAGGACTACTTCTTTGTTTTTTGTCTGTCAGTTAACACTGTGTCTTTTCTTAGCATGTGCTCAATAATTTCAAAAACAATACTTTGAGGCTACCTCATCTTGCTATCTTTTACTATTATTTTTAAGCCTGTCCTCTGTCTTTTATTTACCTTTCAGCATTCATAATTCATCCTGTTCCCTCGAAGCATCGGCACTTGCCGTCCCGTACTGCACACGTACCACTCTCTTCTCTCTGAACTCACTCTCTCCATTAATAATTTAAAAATCACAGCTAGCCTTTGCTCAGCATTTATCACATGCCACTATACTTAATACTTCACTCACCATCCCGTTTAATCCCCCCATTGATAATGCCATTAGTACTTTTACTTACAGGTGATAAAAGTGAGATCTCAGGAGGGTAAGTGAGTTGCCCCAGCTATTAAGTGGTGAGGCCAGCATTCAAACTCAGTTTTGTCTAATTGCAGTTAGACACCTAACCCCTAAGATATATTGTCTCCATTGTTTTCAAAATTTATATAAACCTTTACAGCTTTGACTGCTTCCCTTTATTATGAGGGCGTCTTACTCATGCATTAGGCTTAATGTTGTAATCTGGGGGGAAAAACAAAACAACCAAACAAAAAACACATGTAGGGACTCGTAGGCAGCCCCTCCAGGCCAGAACTCCTGCCCGTAACATCTTGGGAGTCTCTACTAGAGGGACCTGAATATCAGAAGGGGCCATGATGAGCTGCAGCCGCCCACGTGGAGGTCTGTTTCCCGTGGATCGAGCAGTCTCCACAGTAGCTCATACTACTTCAGCTTGGGTACCGTAGTTGCCTCCTAAGGGTCAGGGTAAGGGTGCGCACCTGGATGGCACGCAGTGTGGTGCCAGCATTTCCCTAGTTTAGTTGTGTTCCTCTGCAGTGCAGCCAGGACCTTCCTGACTTCGTACACTTGCGTGTCGGCCGTTTTCTTTATTTCACACTCGCTCTCCCCGCGTTTTCGTTGAGATTTTGTTGTAGACTAGAGCATAGAGGGGCCGGGTCTTCACTTTAATTCCCTCTCCAGACGGTCCCAAGTAACCTTTCTTTCTCTAAGCAAGGTTTGCACAGCGAGCTAAAAGCAGAAGAGTGCTGGCTCTCTGTGGTCCTCCTTTGTTTATTTCAGGAAGTTCCAGGGTCTCAGCTCAAGTTCCAAGGCCCAGAGAGAACTGGATTTACCTTCTGCTCCTTTCTCGGTGAGCCTGACTCAGTGACTTGACTTCCGTTTTCTCTAAATGGAGTTATTTACATGTATTCCAGAGGATGACCTGTGGCATAATTAGTATCTCTAAACTGATTAGAGGATGTAAAGCAGTATTTAAGTGCTTATTATTTGTAAATTATATTTATAAAGGTTAAAATATTGATAACTGTCATTATCATCATCGTTTAGAATTTGCACACCATTTACATTTCCAGAGTGCTTTATTCATGTAAATTGGCTGGTCCTCCTGGCATTTCTATAAATTAAGTTGATATTATCCTCTGAAATGTTGCTGTTTTTTAGTTTTTAGTTACTATTTTTATTTCAGCCAAACTACACCTTGTTAGCAGGGTGAAAGTGATTAATAGCTTTTAAACCAGTAAAGGTAAACATTCTTTGAAATTTTTTTTATTTGCATTAATTTTAGAGAGGAAGGGAGAAAGAGGGGTAGATTTGTTGCTCCACTTTTTTGTGCATTGATTGGTTGGCACCTGCATGTGCCCTGACGGGGGATCAACCTTGGCGTACTGGGACAACGCTCCCATCAACTGAGCTATCTGGCCAGGTCGGTAAACGTCTTAAATACCCTCGAGGGTAACTAGGTGCTTGGAACCACTGACGTGTCTTCCAGGCCAATATATGAGAATTAATTTATTTCCTTTGTACTGATTATATAATTTAGGTTTTTTTTCTCCCCCTCTGCCTTCACCTTTCCCACTTTCCCTCCTCCAGCTGATTTCATTTTGTATTTTTATACATATAAAAATGTGTATACAAAATAAATGTACGAGTATATTTTCCACGTATTTAAAAAAACTAAACGTACCCACATAACCAACACCCAGGTCAAGAACTAGCACATTACCAGGGCCTCTGAAGCTCTCATCACTTATTTCTCAAGTTCATTTAAGTGCAACATTCTGTCTTACAGACTAGACATTTAGAGATCTAGAGTAAAGTTCGAATTATGGCCGTAATGAGTTTTTATGCCGAGATGTTGCTTCAGGTACATTACTCATTTTTGTACATTTTAGAAGTGTCATCCCACCAGTTTTAAGTAGCATCTAATAGTCACAGAGAGAGATGCATCATGAGTGGTGTAGACATGATATGACATCACAGGAGTGAGGCTGGGCCCTTTTAGAAAAGCTTTACTTGGAGGTGGGATTAGAGCAGGGCTACCCCTTGGGGTTGGGCAGAAGAGGAGTTTTGAGTTAAGAGAAGAAAAAAAGGGGAGGGTAGGGGTGGCATATGTTCCAAGCAAGGGAAATAGAGATATCTTACATGTGACATGTTCTGGTGACAGGGAGTATCCCACTTTGTTTGGAGCAGACCGTTCCTGTGAGGGCATAGTCACCATCCGCATTTGAGAGGTAGGTCGGGGCCAGATTTTGAGGATCCTGGGTGACAGCTGAGGATTCGTAGTAAACTGACACACACCAAATACCACCGGTGTGCTCGGCATATTACTCACTGGAGAGTGCCGTTACATGGATGAGTTTGCAATGAAGACAACTGGGGCTATGGGTGCAGAGGGTAGTGGCACTGAAGGCATGAGCAGCCTGGAGACAGATGGAGAGACGGAGGCAGGAATGGCAGTGAGAGGGCTGTATGGGTGATCACACATAGATGATGAGACCTTGGATTGGGCTTGGTCCTAACATTTGTAACCTCCAGCTAGTTGAAAACCCTGGACCTAGAGGATAGAGACTTCAGATTTTCTTCATTTTCTTACTTATGCTCTTATATTACTAATGTAAGAGTTTGTAATCATGTAATGAATATTTAGTTGGTAGATCCTTCTCAGTCTCCTACCGTAGACACATCTGTACTCGGCCCCTCTGTCTCCTTGGAATTTGTTGAGTGCAACCATGTGACATTTCCCACTATCTGTGTGTAACCAGTGTGGGAGTCACCCTACTGACTGAAGATTCTGGTTTTACCATGCTGTCTCCAGTTTTTTCTTAGGAAATTTGCCTTTTTTTTTTTTTTTTTAATAGCAGCGTGCTAATGTCAGAATCTGTGGTTTCTCATTTTTTAAATTTCTCATTTCATCATTTTAGGAATAAAAGCCAGCCAGATCTCTCTGAGGAATTACTTTTTCCTTCTTTCTCTCAGTTTTAGTACTCGTTGGCCATAACAGCTATCGGAGGCTTGCCTCAGGCCCTCCTTCCTTTCCAGCACCCAGCCAAGAGGTCTCCCTCCTCTGTTTTGTGTTACCAGGTGATCGATCAGCTAGATAATGAGAGGATGAATGTAGCAATAGGCGGGGTATGGAGATTGGTAGGTCGTTTGTGTGATGGATGAATAAGAGGGAAAGAAGGAAGAGTAGATGCAGGGAGTGAAACATACACGCAATGAAACAGCGCGGAGGAAAGGTGTGAGACCTCTGAGTGATTGTCTGAGGAGCCGTTTGTTGCGGCAGGTTCAGGTTAAGTCAGTTTCCGAAACTCTTAACCAAATTGTTCAGGAAGCAGTGAAAGTTATAAAAAATGTCTTTCAAGTTTTCTCTTAACCAGCTGGAAAAGTTGCCATGGGCTTTTAGTACCACTCTGGGGCGCGCCTAAGAATCCTGGTTGCCCTCACTGGTTGTATATACAGCGCAGTTCTGGGGTGCCGGAGTGCCAGTGTTTTTGCAGGGTAGTCTGCAGACACGAAGCCTGGTGGTAGTGGCTTGGCTCCTAATCCGGATCCAAATTCAGGGGAGGTCTCTGCTTGCTTCTCTCTTATTAAATCAGCTGTTTAACCCCTCCGTGATTTTCCTTGTCCTAAAGTCTGGTCTGTCTGAACATGGACAGTGTTGTATGTTTTTTTAACAATTAGGGGATAAATTATCAGTCTGGATCTGTTCTGTTGAAGATTTTTTAAGTAACTAAAGATATTGCACAGTATATACAGGGGTTTTTCCATGACTCATTTTTTGCCTAAATTTTGACATAAGTTTAGCTTATTCAACCTTTTGATCTATTCCCGAATGCATTATTTTAATAGCTGTTGTGTTTATTTTTGAAGTAGAATATTAATTAACTTGTTTTAAGGCAAATCACTATTCAAAAACGCATTAACTGTGCCTCCACTCAGAACCTGGCTGACACATCTCCACCTGACAAGAGGAGGCGGGCAGGAAATTAGCTGATGAAATAGTTGCTCAGACCGGAATATGATTAAAGGCTTTGCAAAACCCTCTGGGAAACTAGAAAACCAGGGATGCGCTCTCAGTGTGGAGGTTATCTTTGGCTCTACTAAATAAATGTGTAGTGAAAATGAATTTTTTTCCCCTGGAAAGTATTTAAATGTAGAGCAAATCATAATTACATTAGTTTTGCTTAAGCATCCGGCCCACTGAACACAGGCAGTCCTGAAGTCCCTTTCTTTGGCTCCGGACACTTGCCACGCAGTGCCAGTGTGCGCTGCTGTGTAAGCTGCAAATGCGGAGGCTCTCCTTGTGTTACCCTTGCAGGTCGGCATGGGGGCAGGACGGCGGGCGTGTTCGTTTTAGCTCTGGGAGGTGAGTTGTGGACCAAGCCGCTAGTTCAGTGCTTCTCAGGTTTTCATGTGTACGAATCACCTGTTGATCTTAAAATGCAGACTTTTTTCTTCAGTAGTTCTGGGGTGGGCATAGATAATTTGCCTTTCTAACAAGCTGTCAGGTGATTCCAGTGCTGCTCACACCGCAGTTTGAGTAGGAAGACACTATTCTTTCTTCAATCAAGGGGACAGATCTCTTTACTCATAGGACACACGCGCGCACGTGTGCTGCCCTCTAGCATTTCTCATCTTGAGGAATTGGCAAATGTTTGGGGTCTTTGAAGGGCTGTGGTCTCTACTGCTGGCTCCTCAGCGTCCTTTCCTGCTGATGACTGAGAGCCCGCTGCATTCGTGGGAAGACGGCTGGCAGGCCGTTGCTTGTGATCTAGAACTGAAGCTCTGAACCTCTCTGGGTTGTCCGTTAGTTGGAATGAATTTGTTCTGTTCTAGTGGCTGGCCCGTAGAGTGATGCCATCATGTGTCGAGGCCTGCATCTTTGCTTAGTGACTCTGTACTGGGTGCTAAGCCCGCTGTGTTCTCCACCTGGAGACTTCGGACTATTACTATTCCACATGCTCCTTGTTGAAAACATCCCACATCAATCAGTAACATCTGACAGTTTCATCACTTAACATTTATAAAACCCTCTGATTTCTCTCCCTTATGTAAGGCTGCAGCTTTAGTTCAAAATGCCATCCTCAACCACTTCTTCCCCCAATACCATATTCCTGCCCCTCCAGGGCAGTGTACTAGCCTATTAAGTGATCTTTGAAGTCTATTCTGATTTACTCTTCACAGTGCCGCTGGGCCCATCCTTTCTAAGTGATGGATTCCTCCTTAACTCCCAAAGTCTGAAGGGTCAGTCCAGACTCCTCGGCATGGCATGCGAGGCCTTCCTTGCGTGTGGTGGCCTTGGCAGCTTCATATCTCACTTCAGTTCCTTGATGGAACTGAACAGGGCCCTCTTCTGTCTTGCCTCCAGACTTTCTCACTGGGTGTGCGCTCTGTGTAAGGTGCCTTTTCTCACCCCTCCTTCTCTCGGGAACACTCATGTATCTCTTACTTCTCAATTTTGATGGCAGGCTATCTGGGAGAGAGTTTCTGACCCTCCAAGGGAGGAACCACTGCTGTGGGCTTCCCTGAAGGTTGTTTTTTTTTTGGTAATTGAGTTTTAGGAGTTCTTTATATATTCTGAATATTAACTCCTTAGCAGATATGTGATTTGCAGGTATTGCCTTCCATTCTCTGAGTTGCTGGTTTCCTGTTTTGATGCACCTAATTTAAAAATTTTAATGACGTTCATTGATCTGTTCATTCTTTTGTGGCCTTTGCCTTTGGGGTCAGATCAGAGAGATTTTTGCTAAATCCAAAGTTGTGGAACTTTTGCCCTATGTTTTTCCTTTTTCCAAGAATTTTATAGTTTTAAGTCATACATTTAGGTTTTTAATCTATTTTTAGGTATTCTTTGTACATGGTGTTCAGTAAGGGCCCAGCTTCATTCTTTCACGTGTAGATACCCAGTTTTTTCCAATGTCGTTTGTTTAAAAGGCTCACAGCTATATTCTTAGTGCGGGGCACATGGAGCTATTTATTGAAAAAGAGACTGAATAAAAAGAAAATGAAAAGCTAGGTATTATATCTTTCTTTTG
Source organism: Macrotus californicus (assembly GCA_007922815.1). Taxonomy (NCBI): domain Eukaryota; kingdom Metazoa; phylum Chordata; class Mammalia; order Chiroptera; family Phyllostomidae; genus Macrotus; species Macrotus californicus. Next base: position 153 of record VMDR010013605.1, on the reverse strand, counting down.
TCTAAGATAATTTACAATGTTTTTGAGGCTATGGAAACTATACATTAAAATCATACAACATTGATTTTGTAGTAAAGTTTTAATGATGTATGTAGAGCACATGTCAATAAAGCAAAACTTGTAATTTTGTGTTAGTATGTAGGCAATGATCCA
>VMDR010013604.1:0-24746 GCA_007922815.1 Macrotus californicus | reverse complement strand
TTTCCTATTTTATTACATTATGAGTTTTGCCTATAGCTTTAACATTTTATGTTAAGGTGCTTATTTAGCTGTAATCCTTCTTTGGAATGAGCTCTAGAGATGCATTCTCGTGAACGTTAGTCATCCATGCTAATGGAAGGAACTTTGATCCTCTGATTGGTTTGATTTGACCATAATTAATCGAACTAGTTTAATCCATTCAGACCCATTAATAGGTTTCTCTTCATACTTAACCATGACATGGGCTAGTTCTTGTGATTTAAAAAAAACTTCCTTAACAATCACTTTAAAGTGTGAAATATCTGATAAAACAGTTATTTGGTTGTTTTAAGTTGTCTAAAATAATGCCTTTAATTTTTAGTAAAAATTTTACACTTTGTAAGAACGCACAAGATCTAATTTATGCTGCCTGTTACTATGGTGATTTCCACTCCCAACTTTCATGGTGTTGAAGAAATTAGTACCAGTTGCCTCCCGGTCCTGAAAAATGTAAACAGTTGACAGAGTCCTGGAGACAAGTGAATGTGTGCTAGGAGATGTTTTAACAAAAGGCCATATCCATAAATTTAGCCAAATGAAGTAAAGTTCATTTCATAGTAGTAGGAGGGAACATCAAAATTCAAGAGTGTGTTTTTTTTTTTTTTGTCTTTGAGGGAACATCACATCTAAATGAGAACTCTTGGGTGAGGGGTTTTCAAGTAATTTTTTTTATAAATTTCTACATACTCATTGATGTCTTAACTTTTAGCATTAGGATTTGTAGAGCTTTTTAAAATTTTCTTTCTTTTTAACTCTAGGTTACGGAAAAACCTAAAATCCCTAATCATCGTGCATCCCTCTTGGTTCATCAGAACACTTCTGGCTGTTACGAGACCCTTTATTAGGTAATTTTCTGACTGCCACTGACTTTTTGAAAAAGCAGAAACACAGACTCCTTATATGAATTTCTTGTCAGTTCTTTTGGTCAGAAATATTGAGGTAATTATTTTTATTTTCTTCCATAGCTCAAAATTCAGCCAAAAAATTAGATACGTCTTTAATTTGGCAGAACTAGCGGAACTTGTCCCCATGGAGTATGTTGGCATACCAGAGTGCATAAAACAGTATGTTTTGTTTTATTTCTTTGATCGCATTGGGTCTTTATATTTTGATTTGTAAGAGGTAAATATTTTTAATACTTGTTTTTTCTCACTTCATATATTATACTTTGTAACTCTCTTGTTTTTATAACAAAGGAATAGGAGAAAAAGCCATTTTCCAGCACCTTCCCCATAAGTCACCATTTTCTTCAGTCAGTTGAAGAAATAGAATTGTTTCTGGTTGAGATTCATTTATATTTGTAAAGACTGGTTACAGTCTAAGAGATGATTCCCTGATTGGTCAGTACTAAAGAACATTCTCTAAACTTGAACATGCTGTTCACCTAATTTGAGTAATTTGATTAAAAGCTCATCGTGACATTAAATAATATTACTAGAGAAATAAAATATTATTTAGATCAGCATAGCCTTAAAACTTTCAAGTGACTGGAATTTATTCTGTTTACCAAATTCCCTTCTATCCAAATTTTAAAAGGGCTTGGTAGAGGCTTTTGACATAAATACTTGAGTATCACGGTGCTATAATGTAAAAAAAGTTTTCTTGTTTTGGGTTTTGTTTTTGGGTTTTTTAGGGGGGTGGCTATTCTGAGATTTTTTTAAGTCAGTTTTGATTTTCTGTGTTACTCTATGAAATACTTTTGGTTTTGTCTGCAAACTTAAATGATTTCATTTTTAGTGCCTTTTTTGAATATTAGTATCTTGATAACCTGTATATTTACTGAAATAACTCTTCCCTACCAAGGTATGAAGAAGAAAAGTTAAAAAAGAAACAAAAAAGGTATATGCACACCTTGACTGGGTTGCATTTAGACTAGTCCATTTGCATTGCACAAACTAACTCTTCCTTCCTGGTTGGTTAGCTTGTAGACAAAGATAATGGCATTTGTAAATATAAATATACCCCAGAATCCAAGTGCAGAGTGAATCCAAAGTACCCGATGCTGAACATGGCTTGGATTCACTCTGTTTTAACACCACATGTAGTGCCAATTAGCAATTAAAGGCCACAGTCCATCCCCCCTCTTTTTTGGTATAATTACTGATGGTAAAACCAGAGAAATTACTAAGAGTACTATTTGAAAAATCAATTACTTTTAAGACTTTGTCTTTTTTACCATATTTTTAAAAACTGTAACTTGTGCTTTTGAACTGTTTGTGCACTTTTTAAAGAAATTATTTTATTTCCCTGGGGTTGGTGATTATATTTAAAATGCACATATTCTTTGGCTAACCAACATTGATTTCCTATATGCTTAAATGGCCTGCTAACCAGTCAAATTCTACATGTGATAAAATTCCTAAAAGTCCAATAAAGCATTTAATAGTTAAACACTCTGCTTTCCACCTTAAATTTAATTTTGAATAATTCTGCTTTGAGCATAACACTGTTATCTATTAATACCTTGGCACAGAAGATGAAAGGCAAGGGTATCAAACAGTCATATTTTACATAGTAATTTTTAAAAGTGTAAGATTTGGATCTAACTTGTTAATGGACTTTTAAAATATTTTTTTAATTACTTTGTTGTTGTTCAATTACAGTTGTCTGCATTTTCTCCCCACCACTCCCTCCCACCCCAGACTTTTAAAATATTAACAATTAAATTAGCAATATAGTTTAATATAGTCTCTCTTAAGAGGTAGGGTAAGAGACTTATATGTAGTTACCATTTTGACCATTCTTAAGGAACCAATTGTAAATAACTGGAATTGGAACATTCTTAACTTGGACATATTTTGTCTCTGTTGATGAGCAAGAATTCACTTGACCAGGTGAGAGACTAATAGCTTTACCTTTTTATATGACACTTACAGTTTAACAAACATTGTAACAGAGACACAGATAGTGATTTTTAGATCTTGCTAATTTCTCATTCCTTTCTAGGCATTGGTATGCATTTGCCAGACAAGTGGCTGAAATTAAAAATATAATCTGTAATTGTAGAATTTTTTGAAGCCAGCTGCTTCATGGATTTCAAAATGAATTGCTTTCATTAATGAAATCTGCTATACTCTGCCTTTTTACAAAGTTTTTAGTATTCAATTAACTGTTAATTTAGGTATCAGAAAAAAAAGTAGAACTGTACTTTTTATTTAAAGGTATTGTTTGAAACCTACCATTATTATTGATATTTTATCGTGTTTTTTTTGTTGTTGTTTTTTTTTTTTACTTTCGTTTAACCTTAATTAGAATCATTACATATATCTTTCAGGCACTTGTTAGTTTTTGTACAAAGTTTTAGCCTTAAAAAAATAATAAATCTTTGTTAGCTAGAAAATGATAACATTCAAGTTTTAAAAATAAAGGGGTATGTTTTTTTAAACCAAAAGTTAACAGGCTACATGCGGGGGAGCTTACTTAAGGTGACGTCTCTATGATGAGTACTCATGAGAAGGAGGAGACAGGACTGAGTGTTGAGGGACAGTCATGCATCACTTAACGATGGGATGAGTTCTGAGAAATGTGTGGTCAGGCTGTTTCTCGTCATGCACTTACACAGACCTGGGTGGTACAGCCTACTGCATACTGAGGCTAGGCTGTAAGCCTACACAGCATATAGCTATCCTGATGCTGTACATACTACAGGCAGTTGTGACAGTGGTAAATGTTTATCCAAACACAGAAAAGTTACAGTAAAAATATGTTGGAGAGATCAAAAATGATGCACCTTACAGGGCACTGAACCGTGACTGCAGCTGGGAGGATGGAAACTGCTCTGGGTGAGCGTGAGTGAGCACGGGCGAGCGTGAAGGCCTAGGACTGCGCTATGCCATGCTGTGCTGTGACATGACAGTGTCACTAGGTGGTAGGAGTTTTAGCTACATCACAGTCTTGTGGGACCGTGGTGGTATCTGAGGTCCATTGCTGACATCATTACCTGGCGCATGACTAAAGGGCATTTTAATCTATCACTTAACAAAGTCATTTTTGAGAGAATTGTTTTTCTTGCCACTCTCTTATCAGTGAGATCCCTGCCCCAGCTGTGCTACAGTTCACCATTTCAGTATGCCTATTATAATTTAAACTTTAAATAAAGTTTATGTACACTTGTATGTATTTTATAATTTTTAAAGAAGAAACAACAGTTAATTTCTTGTCAGTGTCGTCTTGACTTTAAAAATTATCTTTCCTTGTTTGGGAAGTGTTTGGTAACCTTTTTACTATGTCTGCTTCTTGGCAAAGCTTTGTTTTTAACAGAATAATATTCTATGCTAAAAGTAATCGTTACTTTTAAGAAGAAAATTATTCAGTTGCTAGTGTTTTATTATCTGTATTGTTTTTCATTAAACAGAGTTGATCAAGAGCTTAATGGAAAACAAGATGAACCAAAAAGTGAACAGTAAGTTTGGCATCTAGTCCAAACAAGACTGAAGAATGCACTGATGAAGCAGTGCTCTTTTTTGCATTTATGATGCATTTATTGGCCATGATTTTCATGTAACCTGTTAAAAATTGACTTGACTTTTTCTCAGTGGACTTTTGTATAAGGGACTGTTCACTGCTGTATTGGTTTGCAAATCCCTTGAATTTAGCTCTTTACTAGCTAATTATATTGTAATCATTTTATATTTTATATTGCTAAAAGCAGAGAACCACACTTTATGTAAAGCAGTTTTTGCATTTGTTTATTGAACGATGCATCTTCTTCAGTGAAATATTTATATGCCTAATTGGTAAAGGAAAGAGATAATATATATTTTTATGTTCTGAGCAATATTTTTTAATGTGTACCTGTCTTGTAGAAGAATGTACAGGTAAATAAGACTCTGATTTTGTAAAGTGCATGTTGGAGTTTTTGTATTTTATAAATGGTGAGCTACATTTCCTGACTAACTTAAAAAATAAAGTGTCTCGTAAGGTGAGGGACAGTCCAACTGGTTGTCATGAACACCCAAAGGTCATGTACATAATCTAAGTAGATTAGTATCATCCTAAGCATTTTTATCCCTTACCACATATTTTTCCTTAATTCAGAAGCACAAATAAAAGTGCATTGCACACTTTTCCTTTTTTAAATATAAAGACAATTTAAAAAGCCCATTTTAGAACTAGAGAATTTAAGAGGCTAAGAATTGAGGCATATAAGAATATATGTATATGTGGGACATTTTGTCTTCTGGCCAAAAGTCAAACCCTTATAAAAAACCTGATTTGTTCACTAATGTGAAATAAGCCGCGTCCAGGGTATCTCTCTCCTGAATCTGTGAGTGCAGTGTACCATTTGGAGAATGTGTTGAGTTATTTGCTGTCATGACTTCTCTGTAGAAAACAGGAGCTGCTTTCTTAACTGCTCTCCATATGGGCACTTTACCAAAATACTCCCGTCAGTTATTTGAACTTGGTAGGTGTTTGACCTGGTCAGATGTGGAGCGTTATTTTCTAGATCTTAGAGCTTCGTTGTATTATACTATTTTGGGTCACACATTTGATATAGCATATAATAAACTCCTTGTTTAATTTAATAAGTACCTTGACTCTACATTGAAATAAATTGTATTTATGCCCCCAAACAGAAATCAATTTACCTACAAAATCATCCTAAGAGAACCGATTGGTCTAAGACTGTCATATACTTGTGTGACTCATACACATTCGGTAAACTTAGTACCCTCCTGTTTGAGAGTCACACCACATTCCAGCCCTTCTTATAACGTAGTTTACAAAAGAGTGTCCTGGAAGAGCAAAATTCAAGTGAATGAGAGCTAAGCTTTTAAAATTTATTCTATCCTAGACTGAAGACACATGTGGTTTTTACCATTGCCATTTTTAGTATAAAGTTTCTGTTACAAAAGAGAATTTTTCTTTACTTTTTGTCGTCTTCGGTCGTAAACTTGGCGTGCTAACTTAAGTCCAGTTATGGGAGATGCTGGAGGATGAGATGCTCCTCTGCGGCCTCCTGACTTAACTTGGATCCAGCTATAGGCAGATCCTGAACTAATGTCATAGTGAACAAAGTCAGAACCATTACTGCTTGCTCAAATTTAGAAACACTTTGTACTGAAAAAGTAAATTCACAATAACTGAGGCATTCCTTCTGACCTCACCATATGAGGACTATGAATGAATGAATGAATAAATAAGAATTTAATTGTGATTAGAGTCTGTATTTGTAGAGCGCTTTAAGTAGCCTTTTATCTAAGTCCTCATCTTGCCCAAAGTTGGCTGAGCTTTATTAAACGGGTGGTTTTTCTCCGCATCAAGTACCCAGTTCTTCAACTTCAACACTTTATTGTGTTTATTTACTTTTCCTTTTGCAAGCATTGTTCCTAAATACAGATACAGCTTGTTACAAAAAATGGTGGGTTTTTCTAAATTTTTTTAGAAGTAGAATTAGACTGTATTCCATTAGAACATTAAAATTCAGAGGGAACAGTGCTACCACTGGAATATAACGAAGGGGTGTGCTTTGAATCACTAGATTCAAAGGATGCCTGCTCTAACCTTCACCTTCATGGAATCTGCTGTAGGGGCATGCCCCATAATAAACGTTTCATAGTCACAAGACTTAAGATCATAACTAGTACATTAGAAGGAAAGCATTTACTGAGTTTATTTGTAGCTCTGTGACATTTTCCCCCATATCATTCGGTTTTAATTTTCCACATGGATTGAGGTCAAAGTACATATATTTCTATTATTTTATCTTTCTGCTGGGGTCATCAATTTAACTTAACTGGTTTAATTTGATGCACCTTTCACTTTTGTTTGTTATACTTGGGCTCTGTGTGCCTCTTTTTAGTCAGTAGTTTCTCAAATAAAGTCATTTGTGTCCTGCTTGGTTATACATGTTCCTAAGTAGCACCAAGGAAAGATGCTATATTGACACCATAGTTTAAGCTTAATAGTCTGTAACGTGGAGCTGGGCGGGCAGGGGTGGGGGTGCAGATAATAAAAAAATACTACTCTTAAGTAGCAACTAGCAGGTAGTTGGCAAGGAAGATAACAAGAAACTAAGAAAGAAAACTAGAGTAAAGAGTTAGCTGTTATCTAAGACACCACTAAATGTGCCCCTGCTACAGGAAGTACTGTGCATGGCAGCTGTTGGTACCGTTTCTTGTATCCAGCAGGAAAACCTGTAGGCTACTCGAAAAATATATGAAGGGGAGAAAGGCTGATAATACCTATAATGAGAATTCATATTTTCCCCTGTTCTTTGTCTCTTCATATGGAAGCAAGTTTGACAGATGGCAATTATAGTGGCAAGTTTAGGACTAGGTTTTTTCATACTTCATGGTTGGTAAAAATATTAATGTAGTCTTCCAAAAATAGACATCACTATTTAGCAACTGAATACTGAAATTTGCTGATTGACAAGTATTTTTAGCAGCTAGAATTTCTTCAACTGCAATTCCAGAATTTAAAAAGGTAAGGGATCTGGTTTTTGAGAGACTTTGTAAATGACTGTAGCAGTACTCTTTGGCTGTTTTTATGTGAGTGCTCAGGGAATTTGAGAGTGTTTGATTTAATGCAGGAAGTAGCTTTTTAGATTTTTTTCAGTTGATAGGTAAGTCAGCATTAGGACATACTGAGTAGCACAGGCCAGTTTCCTGGTGAGACTGGTAGGTGAGGTTGCACATAACTTGACAGCGGCTTCATTGTCCCTCTTCCTGTGTTACGTGTGAAAAGTTGCTGACGTCGTTCAGTCAGAAGGGCAGAGGGGATAGGCTGAAGATAGAGATTTCTACCCCATTCTATTTTCACGCCTGTGTTTTTCCTGTCATACTTAGACTTATGAGAGATGGATCACAAATCTCAGAAGGATGGGATGGGTAGAGGAATTAATATACCTACAAGTTAGACCAAGTATTCTGTTAGAATTTATCTTGTCATAGAAAACAGGAATGGTGTAATATAAATCACTGGGAGAGAGTCGAGAATTTTTACACTTGCATAGGAAAGTCAGCAGGTTAGCGAAGTGGGAGATCGTCTACTCACTGTTCTTAGTTCAGAAGAAGTTAACCTAAGGAGCTTTTCACTCCCCTCTTCCTGTCCCAAGATTCTGAGTGAATTAGAGTCAGATCAATGGTGAGTCCCTTAATGTAACTTTCCTTTAAAAGTTCTAAATGGTAATTGAAATAAGGTGAAGTGTTAAACAGTAAGGAATGACACTAAAATTTGAACAGAATTGTTAACTTTGTTGTAACTGTATATGATAGATCTACTTAATGTTTTATATTTTGAGAACTACTTTAAAAAGCTATGAAAAGTTCACATAAAGCACTTAACAGATCAAACACCAGATGAAAATCAAGATTTAATGCTTTCAGATTGATAAAGAATTAAGTAAGCTGTTTGCTTCTGATTCTGTCTTAATAAGACAATATAAGAAGACGTTTGCATTTTGAAATTTTGTTTCCATAGTCAGTGTGGCTAAGGAGGAACTTGGAAAGTAATATTAACTAGCTATACCATTGCACTTTTTGTATACAGGCTTTCTGAAATTATGTCCCTTAAATGGTTTATTTACATACACTTAGCTAGTAAATATTGATGGTGTTCACAGCCACTGACGTGCACAGCCCTTGGGGCATCATTCAAATAGAACACAATTCAGTTTGTTCGATACTGTCACACTTTGATAAATATTTCAGAAATTCAAATATTTTGTTACCATTGGTTCACATGTTGCCATTAGACAAAATTATTGTACTGTGATCATTACTACTATTAAGAGGATGTTGCCTCATTTAGTGTTTTCATTTTACAGTGTGAGAGATTCAGTTCTGATGACTGTGTGTGCAAGATATTTATGTGGTCCCTGTAAAAAATACTAGTTGGTCTTGATGTACTAGAGATGTAATATTTTATTTCCCTTTGACTTGTTAGGAATACAGCAACTTGTGTCCTGATCTGTTGCACATCATATTTTTGCAACGTTAATGAATTTAAATAAATTAATTGGAAAGTTTGTTTTTGTCTCATTTTATCACATTTTTTCCTGTCTTCCATTGTGCTACTAAATTTTTGCACGGAGTTGTCTTGTCTTTCAAATAGTTTTAGACCTTTACTCTTGATTCTCTTTTCTATAATCTGGCGCTGCTTCCTATTGTTCAGGGGGGTGAAGAGTTCACCCTTTTAATTTTAACATTATCTTGTTTTGTGGTTTTTTTTAATGAATTCCCAAATTTTATTAAAATTCTCTTTTTTTTTTTTAAGGATTTTATGGATTTTTAGGGAGAGGGGAAGAGAGAGGGAAAGAAAGGGAGAGAAACATCAATGTGTGGTTGCCCCTCAAGTGCCCCCTGCTGGGGACCTGGCCTGCAAGCCAGGCATGTGCCCTGACTGGGGATCGAACCAGTGACCCGTTGATGTGCAGGCTGGCACTCAATACACTGAGTCACACCAGCCAGGAAGATCTTTTATAAATAATGATAAGATCTCATTTAGTGGCATCTGAAGTGGGATTCTATCATGAAAAATAATTTTTTTAATTTTACTTTTCAATTACAGTTTGCATTCAACATTGTTTTGTATTATGTATTAATAGATAAATTAGCATTAGAATCTTATCAGGTAGAACAGGCCAGTTTCCTAATGATACTGGTATGGTTGTCAATAATGTAACAATAGTGTCATGTTATACACAACCTTAATACTTGCTATAATCTCAGGTGTACAGCTCAGTGGTTAGATAATCATCTGTTTTAAAAGTGTTCCCCCATTAAACATTGTCTTAAGTATAATAAAGCTTTATGTTACATAATTTAGAATTATTTTAGTTAGTGGGGAATCCAATGATGCTGAAGACATGGCACAAATGAGAACCTGTTTCGCTTATATAAGACCTTCTCAGAGGTAGCACTTGTTTTGCGTCTACTCCTTAATCGCTCTTCAGTCACACAATGGCAAACAGCTGTGCACATCACTGCTGCTTTTATCGATAATACACAGGATAGCATTTGGGATTATATAAACTAGAAACAGAAAAGTATTTGCCTTGTGTTAGGAACAAATATTAAATATAAATTCTCACAAATTAAAATTCTCCGTGAATCATAAACTAAAAGTCTGCCAGGCGAAATGAATTGCAGCCCTATTTTGAATGGTAAATAAATACTTGCTATAACTCTTCAAAATGCGTCTTCAATTTAGCATTGCAAGGTCTTCAACAGGTTAACCCTGAACGCACTTCAGGCATAAAATGTAACTGCCTTGCATTCCCTAATCGTGCATTTTACAGTGGGGATTACAATTCCCTTATGAACGGTTTAATAAACCTAGTGAATTACTCCAAAGGGTTACCAGTCCACGAGTCGGGCTCGAAAGCCGCGGTCCCACACCCCTCCACAACCACACCTCGCAAAACGACTCGTCTGCGGGAGCAGGTGGTGGGCGGGCCTTCTCTGCGGCCGGCTGTGACGCCACTTCCAGGTTCTCCGAGTACTTCCGGGTCGTCGGCCAAGTTCTGTGGTTTCTGCGGCTGCCGGCGAGGTGGTGGGGGAAGTAGGTACCTCCTGCTGGGCTCCTCGCCGTGCTGCTGTCTACTCCGCAGCGGGAAGCGCCTTCCCCACAGGTACCGGATGAGCCGCACCCGCGCTCCCTGCCCCCGCTCCCCGTGCTGGGGCTGCGGTCGTTTGGGTCTTTTCCGAGGGCTGCATAGAGGGCGAGGCCCTTACCTTCCGGGGCCCCGGGTCGATCCCGGAATGGCCCCGCGGCCGGGAGGCAAGGGAACGGAAGGAAGGCGACGGGAGACGGTTGTGTTCTATGCGGGAGGCTTGTTCTCTGCTGGGTGCCTGCTGAGAGGTCCTAGGGGGAGGGCCTGCGCCTCAGCCCAGCGCCGAATTTTAGCCAGGTGAATTTCTTACAGCGTCCAGGGTTTGGGGGTGGGGAACGCCGAGTTTGGGGGGAGCTCATTCCTTAAGTGTCTCATTCTTGTGCTGCTTCGCTTGAAGTCCGCCTTCCAGCTTCATGCGAACTACGACCAAGGAATGAATTTGGATGTTTGACCAAGAACTAGGACTTTGAATTTCTTCCAAATGAGGAGCCCTCCAATTTAATTTTCTAAACTGCAAAATGAAAGTGTACTAAATTTATGTGGCTAAAATACTTGAACATTGCGCAAGGAATTTTTAAGAATCTAAACTTGTTAAAGCAAATGATTTTCATAAACGTTTAAGTAACAGCCAATCTTTTACTAATTTTTGAGGTATAACGGACATAAAATTATACTGGTTTCGACATAATGATTGCATATGGTACTATATATTGTGAAATGGTCATCACAGTGAAAATATTTCTTTCCTTTTTGTGATGATTTTTAAGACCTACTCTCTTAGCAGCTTTGAACTATGCAATAGTTATTAACTACAATCACCATGCAACACATCAGTGATTTGCGTCCGGTGTGCCACGAGAACTTTTAAAGTATGCAGCCCTGGCCGGTGTGGCTCAGTGGATTGAGTGCCGGCCTGTGAACCAGAGGGTCGCAGGTTTGATTTTTGGTCCTGGCACACGCCTGGATTGCAGGCCAGGTCCCCAGTTGGGGGCGTGTAAGAGGCAGCTGATCAATGGCTCTCTCACACATTGATGTTTCTCTCCCTCTCTTTTTCCTTCCCTTCCCCTCTCTCTAAAAATAAATACTTTTAAAAAACAAAACAGAAACATACGGTACCTGTTTAGTCAGGGACACTGACCTCTTTTCCCTTAAATTGTCAAATAAAAAAAAATAACAATAGCTACCCAGTGTGAATGAATCAAAAATATACCTCTTTTTTTTGTTAGATGAGCAAAAAATCTATTCTTTGTTGTGCCGCAGAATTTTAATTGTGTGCCATGACATGGAAAAGGTTGAAAATCACTGTTATATCCTCAGGACCTATTTTATAAGTAGAAGTTTGTACCTTTTGCCACCACCCCTTGTCCCTCCCACCCAACGATCAGTCTGTTCTCTATGTCTGAGCTCAGTTTGTTTTGTTTTTTAGATTCCATGTATAAGTAATATCATACAGTATTTGTCTCTTATTTCACTTAGCATAATGCCCTCAAGGTCCATCTATGTTGTTGCAAATGGCAAGGATTTATTCTTATTTTATGGCTGCATAATAAGTATTCCCTTGTGTATACTGCAGGGCCTCAAATAACATTGTTTGGCTATAATGTTGATGAGAAAAAAATGATTCATACTACATGCATGGAGTTTACATGTTCTCCCCACATCTGCATGGGTTTCTCCAAGTGCCCTGGCTTCCTCCCACATCCCAGAGATGTGCATGTTAGGTGAATTGGTGTGTCTGCCTTGCCCAGTCAGAGTGCGAGTATGTGTGAGTGCACCCTACAATGTAAGCATGTCCTGTCCAGGGTTGGTCCCTACCTTACACCCCAGGCTTCTGGGATGGGCTCTGTCCACCCATGACACTAAACTGGAGTGAGCAGGTTAGAAGATAATGACCTTACCTGTTTTTAGTGCTCTTTCTTAAATGTCTATATAACTCACATTTATTTCAATATTTAATTTTAGAAGTGTTTTGGGTCTTTATTTAGAAGTGTGATGATGTTCTTGTGACTAGAAATAGGCCATTGTGTCTTTTTATGCCAGTACCATACCATTTCGATTATTATAGCTTATAATATAGATCAGGTAGCTTGATGCCTCCAGCTCTTCTTTTTTAAGATTGCTTTTATAATTTTCTTTCAATTACCGTTGACATGCAATAGTATTTTAGTTTCAGCTCTACAACATAGCAGTGAGACATTTATATAACTACAAAGTGATCACCCCAGTAAGTCTAGTACCCATATGACACCATACGTAGATATTACAGCATTATTCACTCTGTTCCCTGTGCTGTGCTTCACCCCCTGACTCTCTTTGGGACTGGCGATGTTTAGTCTTAATCCCTTCACTTTTTTCACCCAGTCCTCTGACCCCCTCCCATCTGACAACACTCAGTTTGTCTTCTTTGTGAGTCTGTTTCTGTTTTGTTTGTTCATTTATTATGTTTTTTAGATTTCACATATAAGTGAAATCATATGCTATTTGTTTTTCTCTGACTTATTTCACTTAGCTTAGTACCTGTAGGTCCATCCATGTTGTCGTAAATGGCAAGATTTCATTCTATTTTATGGCTGAGTAATATTCCATTGTATGTATGTGCCACATTTTCTTTACCCGCTTATCTATCAGTGAACACTCAGGTTGTTTCCATATCTTGGCTGTTGTGAATAATGCTGAAATGAACATAGGATGCATAAATCTTTTTAAATTGGTGTTTTGGACTTCTTTGGATAAGCACCCAGAAGTGGGATTGCTGGGTCATACGGTATTTCTATTTAATTTTTTGAGGAACCTCCATACTGTTTTTCACAGTGGCTATACCAGTTTACTAGGGTCGAGAATTTATTAGTACACGGAAACTCCCTTTTCTCCACATCCTTGCCAACGTTTGTTTGTTGATTTATTGATGACAGCCGTTCTGACAGGTGTGAGGTGATATCTCATTGTGGTTTGAATTTGCATTTCTCTGATGATCGGTGATGTTGTCCATCTACATGTCCTCTTGGGGAAACGTCTCTTCAGATCCTCTGCCCATTTTTTTAATTGGATTATTTGCTTTTGGGGTGTTAAGTTGCACAAGTTTCTTATATTTGGGGGTATTAATTAACCCCTTTTTTGATGTATCATTGGCAAGTATTTTCTCCCCTTCAGTGGTTGTCTTTTCATTTTGTAGATGGTTTCCTTTGCTGTGCAAAAAATCTTTAGGTTGATGTAGTTCCATTAGTTTATTTTTTTCTTTTGTTTCCTTGACCAATAAGACATATCCCAAAAAAATACTATGAAGAGTGATGTCAGAGAGTTTACTGCCTGTGTTTTTTTCTATGTTTTATGTTTTCAGGTCTTACATTTAAGTCCTTAATTCATTGTGAGTTTTTTCTTGTGTGTAGTATGAGAAAGTGATCTAGTTTTATTCTTTTTCATGTATCTGTTTAGTTTTCCCAACACCATTTATTGAAGAGATTGTCTGTACAGCATTGTATTGGGTTGGCCAAAAAATCTGTATGGTTTTTTCCGTAAAATAAAGATACATTTTTCATTTTCACCAATAGCCTTATTGATGTGGATATTTTGAGTATGTCAGCTATCTCCCAAGTAGTATAATGTTGATTGTTCTCAGTTAATGTCTTGATTTGATCACTGTCAACTTCAGCTGGTCTACCTGACCATGGAGCATCATCCAGCGAGAAATGGCCAGCACTAAACTTCCGCACACCACTTTTGACACATTCGATCAGTCACAGCACCTTCTCCATACACTGCACAGATCCTTTTTTTTTTTTTTGCGTTTCTTGAAATAATAAAGAATAATATGCCAAAAATGTTGTGTATTTTCTTCCATCTTTAGTATTCAAATGGCTACACAAAATTTCACCAATTTTGATAAGTTTTTTTTAAATGCTCGCTGCTATGACAGCTGTAACAATACAGTCTAACAAAATTGTTTCTAATGAAGTTAAAGACAACTGAGCACCACTAGAGCCATCGTACAGAGAAAAACAAATGAACTTTTTGGCCAACCCAGTATTTTCTTACCTTTCTGCCATAGATTAACTGATCATATAGGCATGGGTTTATTACTGAGCTCTCTGTTCCATTTGATTGGTCTGTGGCAGTGATTTTCAACCTTTTTCATCTCATGGCATGCATAAACAAATCACTAAAATTCTGCAGCACACAAAAAAGTTGGTGTAATTTTGATTCATTCACACCAGATGGCTATTGTTGTGTTGGCTCTTGTCATTTTTTTATTTGACAGTCTAAGGGAAAAGACTGCCCCTGGCTAGTCAGCTATTACATGTTTTAAAAACTTGCAGCACCCTGGTTGAAAGTCACTGTTCTAGATGCCTAGTTTACTTCAGCAAACAAAACAGACAAAGGTCCCTGCCCTGGGGGAATTTATATTCTATTGGAGGATACACGAAATAAACATAAAATAAGTAAATTACATATATTTCGAAGGTCATGGCGCCATCAAAAAACATAACAGGAATAGGGGGACTGGGAAGTTCCAGAGTGGGGGTGGGAGTTGGTTTTTAAATATGACCATTTAGACCTCCTTAAGTACATGCTATTCTTGAAGGAATTAAGAGGACCAAGTGGATATCTAGGGAACGGTGATCCAGGTAGAAAGAACAGCCTCTACAGAGGCTGGAACATTTCTCTCATGGTCTAAGAGCAAGGAAGCCAGTGTATCTGGAGAAGGGCAAGAACAGGAAGAGATAATAGGTAGCCAGATGATTGTAAGGACTAGTGAAGTGGAAGCCATTGGAGGTTTTGAGCAGAGAAGAGGTATGATCTAACCTGTGTTTTAAAAAATCAACCCTGACCAGTGTAGCTCAGTTGGTTGGGCGTTGTCCCACAAAGCAAAGGGCCACAGGTTCAATTCTTAGGGCACTTGAGAGAGGCAGCTGGTCAATGTTTCCCATTCTTTCTCCTCCCTTCCCCTCTATCTAAGAATAAATAAAATCTTTTTTTTTTAACTGACCTATATCTTTGCCTTGGCTGGTGTGGCTCAGTGGATTGAGTGCCGGCCTGCAAACCAAAAGGTCACCCATTCAATTCCCAGTCTAGAGCACATGCCTGTGTTGTGGGCCAGGGTGGCACATGAAAGGCAACCACACATTGATGTTTCTCTCCCTCTTTCTCCCTCCCATCCCCTCTCTAAAATAAATAAATAAAATCTTTAAAAAAAATACATATCACCTGGCTGCTGAGTTGGGGTTCAAGTGTAGGGGCAAGCCTGGAAGCAGGGAAACTAGTTAGGAAGCTATTTCAGTAATCCAAATGACAGCTGATAATAGCCCTGATCAGTGTGGCTCAGTTGGTTGGGCGTAGTCCTACTAGGCGAAAGGTCCCCGGTTTGATTCCCTGTCAAGGCACATGGCACATGCCTGGGTATCGGGCCAGGTCCCTGGTTGGGGCATGTGCGAGAGACAACCAGTTGATGTTTTTCTCTCTCTTTCTCCCTCCCCTCCCTCTAAAAATAAATAAAAAATTTATTTTTTAAATGACAGCTGATAATGGCACAGGCCAGGGAGGTAACAATGGAAACTGTGAGAAATGGTTGGATTCTGGATGCATTTTGAAGGTAGAGTTTACAGGACTTGCTAGGGATTGGATGTGCAGGTGAGTGTGGGGGAGGGGGATAAGGTACTTCAGAGGTTTTTGCCTGAACCCATAGGAGTGTGGAGTTAACTGCACCTGAGATGGGAAAGACAAGTAGAGATGTTGAGTAGGCAGTCGGATCCAGGAGTGAATTCAGGGGAGAGGTGTGTGCTAGTACATGAATTTGGGGATCATCAGCAATAGCATTTAAAGCCATGAGACCGAATGTTACCACTAAGGAATGAGCATAGATAGAAAGCAGAAAACCAAGGATGGTGTCTGCTGACATTGAGTTCAAGGAGAAGAGGCTCAACAACAAATAATATTGAGAAGGATGAACCAGTGAGCTTAAGAGAATGAATAACCCAAAAAGCCTGGAGTCCCAGAAGTTAGGCCAAGATTCTTTATCAAAGAAGAGGGAATAATCGCTGCGTCAGATGCTTAAGTCTGGTGAAGACTGAGATGAACATCGGCTTCAGCAATGCCGTTGGTGTCCCTCATCTTCTGCTCATTTGTGCCTGGTGGCAAAAGCCTGTGAGGGGTGAGTTCAAGAGCAAATGGGAGAATGAGAGAGTGAGTACAGACGACTCTTACAAGTTCTGCTGCAAAGAGGAACAGAGAAATAAGAGTGTGAGGCTGGCGAGGGAAGTGGGCTGAGACTTTTTTTAAGTGGGAGCAGTACCCACCTGTTTGCTGATGGGAATGATCCGTAGAGATGGGAAATTGATGGTGCGGGAGAGACAGAATGATTGTATTGTTGGAACGATATCCTTGAGTGTGCTGGAGGGGATAGGACCTAACACACAGGTAGAAGGACTGTACTGGGACACCGGCATGGGTAGTTTGACTGTTAGTGACAAGCAGGTAGGCAGAGTGTGTGGGTATAGATATTGGTAGGTGGTTAGATGTCGTTTTGAAAATCCGAAAGTTTCCATTTAGTTTCCTCAGTAAAGTTGAAATCTTTGAATCGCACTTAGATACATTTATAATATTTTATATTAGCATTTTAACACATGACCAAGTTATTCAGGCTAACAAATGCAGAGGTGGGCAAAAGTAGGTTTACATCATACAAATAAATTGCAATAATTAATAATGACACAAGAATAAACTGTTTTGCATACTCACAATTGTAAACCTACGTTTGCCCACATTGTATATTGAATACATAATGCATACTAGGTGTTGTTTTAGATGGTAAATATATAACTTCATGGGAAATCTATTTTAGTGGATAGAAACCGGATAGGCGTATATAAGGTCAACCTCAGTTAATGATGTAAATGAGAATAAAGCTGCCTAAAGGGGAAGGGAAGTAATTCTTTTGTATATGTTGGTCATAGAAGTCGTTTCTGATGAAGTGACATTTGAGCAGAGATCTGAATCAAACGAGGGAGTGAACCATGCAGGTACCTGAGGAGACCATTCAAAGCAAAAAGAACAGCCAGTGCAAAGGCTCTAAAGCAAGAGCATCTGGCTGTACTGAAGAATAGCAGAGGACCAGTCTGGAGCAGTGAGTGAGGAAGTGGGAGAAGAAACGTTCAGAGAGGTAGTGAGGGCGGGGAGAGGGGGGTGTGGATCATGTAGGCCTTGCATTCCATTGGAAGGACTTGTACTCTGAGATAGGATGCTGGCATGAGGATTTTTGAATGAATGAGTCATGTAGTTTGGTTTATGTTTTAAAAGGCTCTGTGTGGCTGCTTTGGGGGTGAGGGGTGGTAAGCAAAGGTAGAAACAGGGAGACCCCTTAACTGGGCTTTCACAGTAATCTTAGTGACAGATGATGATGACTTGGTGTGAGTGGAGATGGTAAAATTTGTCTGGTGCTGGCTGTATTTAGGAGGAAGAGCTGAAAGGATTGGACGCAGAGTGAGAGAGAAGTTCATGTCTGTAAGGTGGGAGCTCTCCTACTGGGAGGCTGGGCTACTGTTTACTGAGGTGGGCACACTGAGGGCAGAACAGGTTTGGAGAGGTAGAATCAGGAACTGGGTTTTGACAGACTTAATTAAAGCCACCAACTTGATAATTCCATCCAGTGTCACATAGGCAATTCTATTGTATGCGGCAACAAGGGGAAAAGTCAGGACTGGAAATAAATTTGAGAGTCATCAGCAGACAGTATTTAAAGCCACAAGCCTGGATGAGGTAACTAAGTGAGTAAAGCATATAGAGAAGACATAGAAGCCTTAAGGTAGTTGGAAGTTAGGATGCTGAGGAGGAACCAGCAAAAGAAAACTAAAAATACATGGTAGTGGTGTCCAGCGAAGTGGGAAGAGGGAACTGACGATGAGGCCCCAGAAAAACAAAGAAACGGCTTCAGGAAGGCAGAAGTGAGCTAGTGTGTCAAATGCTCACAAGGTGTGTAGCGTGAAGGCTGATCACTGACCGTTTTTGCTGAGTTTCGCCTGGTGGTTGGTTACTCCTTGATTATATCTCCTCCTGTCCGTCTCTTAACTGAAAGTGCCAGGAGGTCAGGGATCTTCTACCTGACATGCAGGAGCAGCTCAGTAAATATTTGTCGAATCTGTACTACTGGCACTCTCTTGGAGTCCTCTTCTCTTTCTAATCTTGCACTCAAGCACGTTTGTCACACGGCTGCCAATTTGACCTCTCCTGCCTAGAGTGCTTCAGTCGCTGTCATTGCAGGCATCATGAAACCCTGCAGCTTTCCTGATGGAACAGATCTATCCACGCCATCGCTTTTGAACGCACCTCCTACCACTTCCTGTTCGTGCCTGTACCTGGTAATACAGAGCAGTTTATGTAGTTCTCTTCACAAAGTACTACTTCATCCTTGTGTGGCTTTAATCACTATTCTTTTTAGCCTATGATGACTTTCCTCCTTTGCTTGGCTTAAAGACTAGCTTGATTCTTCAAGCTTTTGTGAACCAGCTCATTCAGTCCATAGTCAGCCTCCAGAGTACACTGTGTATCTCTATCACAGTTCTTACTGTTTCAATTTAACTTTTTTATATGTCTGTTACCCTTCCTAAGGTATCATTTTTAGGGTCAGGAGTGTGTATTTATCTTCCTCTCCCCACTACCTCTCACAGTTCTGTATCTTCTTGGTGAGTGCTCTATAAATACCAGATTTTAAGAGAACAGGAAACGGAAGGCGAAGGCATGCCAGTGCTAGCCGAAGGGCGTCTGAACCCGTGGCTTGACAGTAGGTGAACAGGAAGGTGTGTGGCAAAGTCTAGGCAAGGCCAAAAGGCAGACTTTTGAAAGGAATGGTGAAGATGCACATTTTAATAGTTATAATATACTTACAAAAGTATGGTGCCTATGTCAAAGTAATACATAATTTAAAAAATCATTTTAACTATTCCTTGTAATTCTAAAATTATTAATACAGTAATTTGCAATCACTAATAGTTCTGATAGTATGTATTAGAACATATAAAGTAGACTATTTACATGCAGGACTTACATTGTTTTCTTTTTTAAGACTTTTTATATTAAATTTCTAGGACATCAATGCAAGACTGAATAAGAAAAACAGTTTCTTCCTCTAAGCCATGGCATATCAGTTATACAGAAATACCACTTTGGGAAACAGTCTTCAGGAAAGCCTCGATGAGCTCATACAGGTAAGAGACAAAAAAATCAACATTTTAATTTAAAAGGGTCTATCATAATTCTTGTTATATACCTTATTCTAGACAAAGAGGTTAAATACCTTAGACTGTTTGGCCCAGTAAATCAGTATTCAGATTAATAATCTCAAATTCCTGTGCATCGATGCCATTCTGACCAATGGGGCATCACATGTAATGTTGACTGAGTGAAGTCGCTGGATGTAT
This sequence comes from Macrotus californicus, assembly GCA_007922815.1. Taxonomy (NCBI): domain Eukaryota; kingdom Metazoa; phylum Chordata; class Mammalia; order Chiroptera; family Phyllostomidae; genus Macrotus; species Macrotus californicus. The sequence goes on along the minus strand of VMDR010013604.1, from coordinate 4,742 downwards.
CTGAATTTTCAAAGAGTTTTATTAAAGATGAGAGTATTGGTTCGCTCCTCATATGTGTAAGAAACGCATATTCTGTATAGTTTGTTTTTCTCTTAATCCTCATCCAAGGATATTTGCAGTGATTAAGAGAAAAGGGGAGGTGGGGGTAGACATCAATTGGCTACCTCCCACATGCGCCTCAGCCAGGGAGGGGTCAAACTGCAACCCAGGCCTGTGCCCTGAACGGGGAATGAACCCACAGCCTCTTGGTGTGGGGGTTGACACTCCAACCAACTGAGCCGTCCAGCAAGGGCTCTTTGTAGCTTTAAGATAAATTTGAACAATTTAATAGCCTTTTGAGATTTAAATTACAATTTTGAATTCATGTTTCAACTTCATGAGAATTAATTTTTATAGGAACCTCTCATCTAAGAACATTATTTCCCCTTGTTTTTATATATTTCGTGAGCTTCAATAAGATTTATTAGATTTATTTTTTAAATATATTATTGGTACACCCTGACCACTGTGGATCATCGTCCTACAAAATGAAAGGTCCCCGGTTTGATTCCTAGTTAGGGCACATGCCTCGGTTGCAGGTTCAGTCCCCAGTTGGGGCACATGTGAGAGGCAACTAATCAATGTTTCTCTCCTGTTTCTCCCTCCCTTTCCCTCTCTCTAAAAATAAATAATAAATTTTAAAATATATATATCATTGATCATTGGTCCTGTGTTTTTTATTTAAAAGAAACTTGGTTTCTTTAATTTAATGAATGCCTCGTTCCAGATGCTACCAAGGAATGATAGTCCAAGTTTTGTCACGGCGTTGTAACATCACCACATGTTTTCTTTTTGAAATTGTATTGTGTCGAGATAATGCAAGAAAGTATTATCATGCTTTGATTCTTGTCATTTATGGCAAAGGAGAATAAGGGATGCTAGTTTGGAGGCTCTAGTTAGCCTCAGGGAAATTTTTTATGATAATTCATGTTTTTGTTTGTCTTTAATGCTGTTCTGATTTATGACCTTCACTTTTCCTTAGTCTCAACAGATCACCCCCCAACTTGCCCTTCAAGTTCTTCTTCAGTTTGATAAGGCTATAAATTCAGCATTGGCTCAGAGGGTCAGGAACAGAGTCAATTTCAGGGTAAGTGTATCTCCCTCAATCTAGGAGCCTGCACCAGCAGTTGTTACAACAGTGTTTTTCTGGACCCGACACATTTGTTAGTCATGAAAGGAGGAAAGGACTCAGTCAGGTTTTGGAACGTGTTTTATAATAATGAAATCATACTTAGTACCTTGACACTATGTTTATCCACTTAATGTGAGATAGTTTATTTTAGGTTTTTGTATTCCATTGTCTCACAAGTCAGCCTATGTATGTTTGGCTGCGTTCCCTGAGGAATTACTGAGATTTTGAACACCTGAAATATTATCTGCAGGTTTTAAGGTGACAGAGTAATCCATAAGGTTATGGTTTTCAAACTGCTGCTCAAAAAAACCTTTAATGAGAAGAGTGTCAGTTACACGGGACAATAATATTGTCATCTTAGCGGCTAACAGAAATCCACCTGCGCTAAGTCACAGGATTAAAATTAATGTCTTTAGGAAATCCCTGCTTTTGTACAATTGCAGAGAATTAATGTACACAATCGTACATGTTCTTTCAAAAAGTGTTTACATAAAAATTCAAATGAAGTTTCATAATTTCACCGCATGGGGGCAGTAAAACTACAAATTCAAGTTTCCATTCAGCTTTCTTCTGATTTTGGGTAAGCAGTTTGCAGACTTTTACAGTGCTAAAAATAGTCTGCTAACTACGAACTTTTCACTCTTCCCTTAGCATATTTATCTAGGGATTTTTTTATATTGTTAAGATGAAAATTAAGGAAAATCTTAAGAAAAGAAATAATCCTACTATTTTAAGAATTATGTACTTGGTGGCTGAGTCTCAAATTGCTTTGGAGAAAAATGCGAGGGAAAATGACTTTTCGTATTATGTCTAAATGTTTTGTTTTAAAGGGCTCTCTAAATACATACAGATTCTGCGATAACGTGTGGACTTTCGTATTGAATGATGTTGAATTCAGAGAGGTGACAGAACTTATCAAAGTGGACAAAGTGAAAATTGTAGCCTGTGATGGGAAAAGTAAGTGTTCACCTAGTTACTGTGAGAGCACAGCAGCTTGAACTCGTGTTTTTGTGAGTCTGTAGAAACTCTTCATCCGAAATGAAGGCGAAAATGGTCAGTGAGCCCCTCCCACTGTCCCAGAGACACAGCTAGACTCCGACCAGATGGGGCACGTGCAGGGCAGTGTGACCACAGGCCCCGCTGTTCTGAGGTGCAGGTCCCAGACAGGCCTCTGCGACACGTAGGCTGCTTTCGGACTGAATTTGTGTCGGGGGGAGGTTTTGTTGCACATTTGCAGTGTTTATCAGGCTTTTTCACAGCCTCCTTTTTCTTTAAGGAAGTGTTTGATTTGGACGATTTATCCTATGGCTTCTGTGTTGCTGGATACCTGCACATTTTATATTTAAAGAGCCATAATAGTGAGTGTCTATTCCTCTAATCCAATATGGCCTCTGTGCAGGTGTATTTTCCGCTGCAGACCGAGGAACTTGTTCAGGTCCTTAAATGTTTCAAAACTATACATCTCTGCTTTCCATTCTATGATTATTTCCTTTTTGCTAATTGTATTTTTAGTATATACTTAATTTTTCTTTTTATACTCTGACCCATTTGTGTTTAAAGCAGCTATTCCTGAAATTAAATAGAAAAGACTGTCACTGTCCCAGGAGGGAAGTCTTGAAAAGCAAGGGAAAGTGAAATACATAAAGTAATGCCCTACATTTCTCAGGTTATGGGTTGGGGTTTTTCTATACACTTTGGGTTTCGAAAGAAGTAATCACTGAAAAAAAATGCAGAGACAACAAAAGCACTCAGAAGAAAAACATGTGTAACAACATCTGGAGATATCACTCTGAATGCTTACTATACAACCTAGTCATATTTTTAGTTGTATATGTATGTACGTGTACACATGTGCAAATACATCATTTTCAAACATGTCATTAACTCTTTTCTTAAACCTGTTTTTTAATAGCTGCATGAAATTATACCTTCAGCCCTCTTTAGGAAATAGTCTCTTCCACATGTCAGAAAGCCTCTGAAACCAGCAATGTCACAATGACTTGTCCTTTTCACAAGGTCAACTGAGCCTTCTAAGAACTTTAAAAGCATATGACTTTTTAATATGGTCACCAAACACATACATGTTTGGTTGGGGGGGGCGGGTAGAGGGTCAGTATAACAAAAACAATGTTACTCTAGTTACTGGGTCACAAGATAACATGTCTGTATTTCAGATAATGTATACTTTTGTTCGTATTTTTTTATAATGTAGGCCAATAGCATCTTTACAACCTTTAAGTTTTTAAGTTTTTATTAGACTAGGCATTAATTTATAACTCCTAGACCTATCAGAATGAGTTAATGATATAGCCCAGTGCTGTCAGTAAAACTTTTGTACTGAGGGAAATGTTTGTCATCTGCAATTTCCAATAGCCACATAAGGTTGTTAAGCATTGAAATGTGTTACAGCAACCGAGAAATTTAATGTTTTAATTTTTACTTAATTTTATTAGTTAATTTCAGTTAATTTGCTTGGCTGCCAGTGGCTACCACACTGCACAGCACAGATAAACTAGTAGAGGGTCACTTTAAACCATTGGAAACAGAGCTCAGAACCAAAATACCAGTGAGGAAGGCCACTGAGTAAACTTAGTAAGACTGAAGAGTCCAAACGTGTACTTGACTTACAGGAGCTCCTTTCTGGTGGCCTTAGAGGTACAGGTTATCTGTTTTTTCAAAGTTCCGTGGGTAAAAAGTAGCAGAACAGCCGTACCTGGTGCTGGGCTTCTGAGGCGCTTGCCCTCTTACGACACAGGGCGGTGATGGTCAGAGAAAATACCGTTGAGTACTCCAGAGAAGCTTAGATTGCATCCCGTGTACTGTGTCAGCAGAAAAGAACACAGTCTTACAGATTTTCCTTCCAAAGTTAAAACACAAATGGTTCATTAAGAAAATGCCATCCCTTAGTCATCAGATACATGTGGTGCTACTATGAAATAAGCACATTTTCCCTAAAAGTCAGCTTTCTGAAATAAAGTTCCTGATAGAATAGCAGAGAAAAAGCGATAGTGGCTAGAACTTTGGTCTGTTTCTCACCAGGCATTAAATGCAATTCTCTTCTGATTATATGTTATGGCCTTTGTGGTTGAAAATTTTGGGTGGGACAGTAGAGAATCTGAAAAGAAAATACGGTCGTTAGCAATCATATAAATCAAATGTAGTATAACTTGATTTTTCTCTAGTGTAATATGGAGAACTAAGCATTGTGTTTTTACCTCTGCCTTAAAAGGAAAGCCCTCAAGGTATGGTCAGCTTCCCTCTTCTTCCCCACACCTCAAACCATCGCCACCATTAGATCCTAGTTTAAGATATTACTGAAATTTAAAATTAAGTTTCTCCTTGAATTTACTCTTTTTCTCCTCTGTTTCCTAGATACTGGCTCCAATACTACAGAATGAATGAATAGAACAATGGCTTTTTTATGTCATCTTCTGTTACTGTTCATCACGTTTTAAGAGAAGCCTAGAAGAGACTTCTTTATTTATTCTAGCATTACAGGAATGACTACACTGTGCTGTACTATCAGAGTCCAGTAGAAAGAAGCTCACAGCTCTGTAGCCTCTTACATTCA